>JAEQBH010008636.1:0-101008 GCA_016808115.1 Tetrastigma voinierianum
TCTTTGTCGCGATAGAGTTCCTCTGTTAGTCTTCAGCCTTTTATGTTGCGACAGAGGAAATATTGTTGTGACACAGCTCCTTTGATATTTTCCTTGATCATTGTCATGACAGAGTTAAGGATTGTCGCGACATGCTTTTTTTCATTCTTCTTTAGCAATGTCGAGACATAGAACTCTTTGTCGTAACAAAGATTCTATTTTGTAGTTTGCTTTGAACTTTGTTGTGACATATAGGCTCTTTGTTTTAACATAGTTCTTTTGGCACAGCAGAAATTGTGTCGTGACATATAAAAACTATGTCGCGATAGAGACTGCTGCATTTTCCATTTTTTTGCTTATTTTCTGCTTATTTTATCTCCTTTTTCAATTGACACTTGAAAAACACAAAGTTAGTGAATATTCCATAATTTGGCATAAAAATAGATTTGTTAAAAACATGCTAGAAAAATGGATTGAAAATAGATGAATTTAAGACTCATCAAATTCCCATAAGCTTAAAGTTTGCTTGTCCCCGACAAAAAAAAGAAAAAAATTTGTCCACAAACAATTTAGCTTTGATTTTAAGGACATTTTTAATTTAAAGCTCAATTGGGCGGGAAATATAAGTCGGTTGTAAAATTACTTCTATACATGTTTCCAATCTCTAGATTACGGGAAGATTTTCCATGGAAATTCATTGAACCAACAAATAATTCATATGGGTGTAAGCAATTTGTCATTAAACTGATTTTGTGTGTGTCTTTAGTCTTTCTGCCCTTGGTAGATCAATTAATCTTCTGGGATAACACTCAGTTGGCATACTCTCTTTCATTTTTAAAGTCTCATATGCTTGTTTATCATATTAATCTCCACTAATGTAGGCATAACACCACCTTCAGGATCAAAAGCAGATTCTTTTAGGCTTATAATGTGTGACTTGGGTAATTAGGTAGATAATTAGACGCTTGAGGCTCCATTTTACCCAGACTTCAATGACAACTTACACTCTTGCCTTTATCATGCATCCTTGATTTCTCTTGATTGAGTCTCTGCCTCCCATCGGGTTTTGTGCATCTTTATACATATTCTTATTCTTGATGCTTTTTCTCTTTTCATTGTCCACACACGGAAGATAAATTCTCTTCCTTATTTTTTTCACTTTTCATCCTTCACCAAGGTTTATGGAATGGTGCAATTTTGGTCTTTTTAAGCTTTTTACCACCCTTAACAAACTTTGGGCTAGTAACTCCCATACTAGATGGCATTAGGGTACTAGTTGTTGAACACCCCTAAGAACTTAATTTTTCAAGGGAGGAAGGCTACAAGACCAAACTCATCCCTCCTTGTTGTTTTTCTTTTCACAGCTTCTTTCATAATTCTCTTCATCTCTTCTTATCTATATGCATTGTCTTTCAACCCTGTTTATCCTTCTCTACACACTACTAAAGCCAACTTGAATTCTGAAGCAAATTAAGACTCAAGAATTGAGTCAGTAATTCTTGTTAAATCACAACCATTTAGAGACCAAAAGGGGTTTGGTCAAAAGAAAATTCAGACCAAATTTCAGACCAAAGACCGTATATTTGCAAGGCCAAACTAATTTTGGTCAGAAATTGGTCTGTAAATTAGGCGGGAATTAGCGCCAAAAAATTACCGACCAATTACCGACCAAGTAACGACCAAAAATAAATTACCATGAAAAATGGTCGGTAAATAGGTGACCCAAAATTTTTAATTACCGACCAAATTGTTGGTCGGTAAATGGTCGGTAATTAAAAAATAAAAATCAAAAACATTAAATTTGGTCGGTAATAAAAATAAAAAATAAAAAAAAAATTTAATTACCCACTAAATTTGTTTAATTCGATAAATGGTCTGTAATTAAAAAATAAAAATCAAAAACATGAAATTTGGAAATCGTTTTGGCCTTTTTGGTTTTCCAGTTTCCTCCCTTTGGAGGCGGCGGCGACGGCTGAGTTTGTGCACCAATAGCCACTGGCATACGCGCCGATCACGTCACCGTCACCGTACGCGCCGATCACGCCACCGTCCACCGTCGCGTTGATCACGCCCACTTGTCGCCGCCGTACGCCGCGATATCCTCACATTCCACAGCTTTGCTCCTCCTGCGCCTGCGCCTTAAATGCATTCTACTCGCCTCTCGAATGCATTCCAGTCGGTGGGTTTTGGTTTTAATTTCTTTGTGTGTTTATTTTTCTTCTTTGGAGAATGTGATCTTGATGAGAAAAAAAAAAAAGCTACATGATATGATGGATGCGTGATTTTAGTTAGGAGCTTCAGTGTGTTTGGTTTCTTAGGTAAATATGATTTAAATGAAAAATCTAATTGAGTGCAGTTTTACAAGTGTGCTAAGTTTACCCTCTTGTTGAGAATAAACAATGACAAATGGAAGATTCGATATTTTAATTTCTTACCACATCTGCTTGGTTATTAGAAGAAAGAGGAAATGAGAGGAGTGTGTTCTTTATATTTTCTGGTTAGCAAAAGAATGAAATCATGCGTCCATGATTCGTAGTATTTATTATTTAAGTCTCTGATGATACTTCTTCCCTATTTATCTTTTTCTTCATAGCAAAAGAATGTTTCTTTATTATGTTGTTACGGTTGGTGTCGACAAGTCGAAACATGAATTTGGGTTTTTCTTCCTCAAATTTTGTTATGCTAATTATTTCAGATTGTAAGTGCTTTTAAATATTTACTTCTTATTCTCCTTTTTTCCACGAGTATGGACGAGAATTTCTTTCAAAGAATATGATGGGGATAAAAATTGGCCTCTATTCCACTTTATTTGTTCTTTGAATGCATGCACTTGTAAGATAAATTTTGTCTATGATGTTCTTTGGGATCATAAAATATGGCATATGGGGGGGTTTCTCCATTAGATTTTTAAGTATGTTGAATATTTATCTTATTCAAATATTTGACCCTGAAATGTTGTGGTTCTTTGATCACCCTGTGTAGGAGTTATCGGATGCAGCCTTCGCTCCGGCTGTTCTCATGGTGGAATTTAAACATGTAGTTGGAAGATATGTTTGTTGTTTTGTCATGAGAGAAACCCTAGATAAGACTCAAACTTAGAAAGAATAAAAGAGAAGAAAGTGGTCGCTATGATGGTGGGTGGGATGTTAAAATATGGTTTGTATTATTTCCCGATTATGATCAGTAAACTTCTCTGGTGTTGCATTTTCTAATATATTTTTATTTTGTATATAGGCGGGTCTATCAGTAGAGTTAGGCTGATTCGACCGGTTGAACTCCTAGTGTGTGATCCTAAATGGCATTTGTGATATAAGTAATTTAGAATATTAACACTTTATTTCCCTATATTTGGCTGATTTCTTGTCTAATAGGTAGGTATTACTATTGAAATGTCAAGTTATCTTGTATCCTTGATTACCGATTCATCATGGTTTCTGACCGAAAACATTTAATGGGTACATGATAATATGGATCGTATTAGATAGAGTGAGTTCATACTTCAAGTTAAAAAAAGGATTGTGGTCACGTGAAATTTATTCAACTAAATGATTTAGGAATATGAGCCGGCCCACTTTAGCCCATAATTTTAAGAGGGTCGGGCTTCCAATTTTTATGGCCCCGAATAAGTGGGGCCTAATTGCCTGTGGAATTGGCCTCGGCCTATTTGGGTTAAGTAGGGTTGGCACATCTTAATAGCTTAGCTTGAATTGTTTTTATATTTTAAAATTATTAACTTCAAATATAAATTTAAAGCATAAAAATATGCTAAAAATCATGTTATTGGGACATGTTGTATTTTGGTAGAGCTCCCCGTACAAAGGAGACTCTGCCCGATTTTCGTTAAATCCCGAGTCTTGGAGAAAGGGACTCAATGAAGTGGTGTCGAGTTACCCGACATCCATGGAATGTTCAGTGAGTTGGTTGTCAACGGACCCAGGAAACATGTAAAAAAATATAATCCAAGAATTTGGTTATACTTCCTGTCTTTATTTTTTGAAGATAAATTAAATACTTATTTCACTGTGTTTATTAGCAAGTGTGAGGAAATGTTAATTCTTTGCGACTCAGCGTATTCAGTCTACTTGGGTTTCATGTGATGGTGCAACAGGTAGTTCTCATTCATCGGCTCACTTGGGTTTGATCTGAATGGAGTTTGTATAGAGCATTTGATGGCAAGGAGAAGATGCGATCTATGGCGTCGGTTCGTCGACATCATCATTCTACTCGCATAGACGACCAGATTATGAAGCTCCATCGCCCCGGGACCATTTGAATTTGTTCTCGGCGATGGAGGACTTTCGGGACGCGATGCGAGAAATGCGATACGATAATGATTTGGCGATCTGCGACGCATGATCGTATGAGGATGATGGGGATGAGTTGCGTCTGCGTTTGATTGGCTTACAAAGTGTTAGGAAGACAGTTGAGTTCAACACGATGATCTACCTCAGTTGTTCGGCGTGTGCTCCAATACAGCATCTACTCCAGCACCTACGGCAGTTTCTTGTGTACTTTATCGGGATTAGCGACGAGAGACATTTCTACCCAGTGCGGAGCATCTCCGTACGGACCGGATACATCTCAGCATCACGATGATGACACTAGGTTGGATGATTAGTGTATTACACTTTTTTATGTCTTATACTTGGATTTGGGAATTCATGTTTTTATTTTCTCTTGACTTATTTACTATATATATGCAGTATATATATTAAGTTTACTTATTTAAAATATTTTTACTCTCTTTATATAATATACTTTTATTGTGTACTTTTACTTTTGTTTAAGTAATCTTAATATATATATATATATATATATATATATATATATATATATATATATATATATATACCACTTATATATATATATATATATATATTTAAAAGCAAGATATCAAACTCAAAATGGCAAAAATATTTAAAATTATTTTACCGACGAGTGGAGCCAAAAACCGACCAAAACTTTTTAATATCATTGGTCGGTAAATGAATCTCCAAATGATCGGTAATTATAACCATTTTGAGACCATTTACCGATAATGATATTAAAAAATTTTGGTGGGTTTTAGTGTCATAATTTGGTCGACAATTAAAACCATTTGGAGGCATTACCGACGGTGTCTTCCGGTCGATAAATGGTCGGTAAATGGTGGAAAATAGTCGAGGAAATGGTTTGTCGGTAGAATTGTCGGTAAATGGTGATACCGACCAATTGATTTGTCGGTGAAATAGTGCAAATAGGGAGAGTGCGACTAAATAATTTGGTCGGTAAATGAGATAATGGGTTTACCGACCCAATCACGTTCTGGAGCCAAGTGGTCGATGATCGGTGATTTTTAGTAGTGACAACTTAAAATAATATTCCCCCAAACTTGTCCCTTTCTATTATTGTTGTATTTTGCCTTATAATCTGGGCAAAGAAGGGTTCTTTACTGTAGGATTATGTTTAAGGAAAGAGTGGGGCTTCTCATTTGCGGTTGATGATGAGAATAGCTACTAGGCTCAAATAAGGAACTAGTGTATATGCATATCATAGGGAGTAGGCTTGAATGGCTCCAAACTTCCAAGGATGGCTTAAATCATTTCTGTTAGTGGTATTACCTAGGATTTCGCCTTGACTAATAATCGATAAGTTCTAGGACATTGGAATTACTATAGTGGATCGAAGATGTTCCTAATCTTGGCACAATTTGTTTTGAGTTATTTTTCCATGTGCAAAGTTTATCGGAGATTTTATAACCAAGCTGTTCTCTGGAAATAGAATTATAGGTCTTATTTGTTATCAATTTATTAAAGTCTTTATATTCTTTAAAGTTCAACACATTTATTTATAACCTTACAACCTTCCAATTCCATTCATTTATCCTACCCCAATGCATCTATCAGATTATTTGTTTGGTTTCCAAATTTGTTGCTGTGTTTGTTTAACAAGTCAAGAAGTTCATTCTAATCAAACATTAAGCTCAAAACAATCCAACACAACCTCATTCTTTCACCAATTCAGTTTCTTGAATATGTTGCAGCAATTTAACAATTAGATCTAGGAATTTGGTTTCTCATTTATTCAACTAGTTATTTACCACAAGTCAAAATTTTCTAACTATTAAACATGAAGGAAAGAAAATTTAGACAAAACAAACAAACAAAGAAATGAACAAAAGATAAAATAAAAGTGAACACTAAGCTTGCAAAGAATTTTCTATTTTATTCAATATGTCAGGGATTTGATATTTGGCACAGAAAGGGAGAAGAGATGGAAGAAATGGTAATGTTCACTTTTTTACTCCTTAAAGCCTTTTCCTTGGCAGCTTCCATTCTTAAGTATTCTTCAACCTCCTCTACTAGGGTTGATTCTTTCTTTTCTATTGCATTAGGGGCTTTATTTTTTAATTTGGTTCTTCTGAGTTAGAAGGTCTTTCTTAGTGGACCTAGGTTAGGAGAATGGTATTGGTGGGTTGTTACACCTTGAAACTATTATGCAGAATTTATTAAAATTCGATTTGTGGCAGTGGCACTTTCTTCTTGCTGGAGACTATCTTCATAGCCCAATCCAAAATCTTTGCATTACTTTCTATCAATTCTCACTGTCTTTTAGCTAATGATTCCAAGAGTGTCCTGTTGTTGACTTGCTCATAGGTCATTAGGCGAAAACTTTGTTTGCAATGTGCAAGACTATTCAACCAATTATTGTCTCTTTATTCCAGGCTTGCCTTTAGGGCGTTGTCTCTATACTCAACATCTTTATCCAGCTTTCGCCGTGTTTTCCCTATTTTAATCCAGAAAGCCACTTCTCTATCCCTTATTACTGTTCTCCACTTTGTGTCCTTTTTCCAATTGACTCTCCATCTTCATCTTTGTTTCAGCTAAATACTCTAGATCAGATTCCTTCTTTTTGAGCTCTACCTCAAAATATTCATCCCTAAGCTGAGTTGGGTTTTTTAACGATCTGTCCATAACATCTCCTATTTCATGGATTTCGGCATCTCCATCAGTTTTGCATTGTTACACTTGGTGCTGAACTTTGACATTTCACGATGGATTTCTCTCAGTAAAGGTAGTCCTTGATAAGGAAAAGAGATTTTAGCTCTCAAAATCACGAGATTGTCTTCCTTGTAAATCAAGAAGAAATTCGTATAAAACGAAAGACTCCGTGGGGAAAGGTATGCAACTCCAATTCGCGCTAAGGCTGCTACTCTCTTTTGCATCTTTTTCTTGACTTAATCATCAGGCGGCCGATGCAGCCGTCGGACCCACACTTTGCATGTTTATATCGGCGCAGCTGATGCTGAGAGACGGAGACGATCAATTAACGACTAGCATCCATGTCCATAGCTATTGCTTGTAAGCCAGGGTGAGAATCCTTCTGATCTTGTAGTCATCAACCTCGAAATTCGAGAATCATAGAAAAAGCAAACTAGCTCTTATAATGAAAAAAAGGTAAGGCTTAGGATACGGTCGTGTTGTCGGGGTAAGATGGGTTTCCAAAAGAGGATGAGTTCTTAGGAGGAGCTTGGGGAAATCATAACCATGAGTCATGATATTAACGACGATACATAAAATCCATGGCAAGAATCGAGGGAGGTGTTGAAGCGTTTCACTTGGGAGGCCATCTTTGACGAGAATACATAGAATCACACGAAATGCGCTGTACGTGACTCTGGAAAGAAGTCCTGCGAGGAGTTCATGTTATTACAAGTGGGTTTTAACGAATCGAGGATGGGAGATTAAGGTATTCCAAGCTTTGCATACGCATCTCTGGTAGGATCATCATCACTGCAGTCTCTTCTTCTTCTTCACAGGTTTCGGCGGCGTCTCTATTGACTCATTTTCTTAATTTATAAGAAAAGAGGGGGAATTATGTTTTTCTTATGAGAGATGGAGCCTTCACACGTCATGTTTTCTTCAAAAACAAGAAAAAAAATCACAAAAAAATAAAATCCCCCTCTATTAATAATTTTAATATTTATAAAGATATTAATAATTTTAAGATACAATTATAGGAAAATATTTCCTTAGGAGATTATTCATATTCTTTAAATTATTTATTTTAGAGGTTTATGACTAATTTTACTTTTAAAAATAATTTAACTTTAAAACACAAAAATCAAACAATTTTATTTATTTATGTATTTATATTTTTTACTTTTTATTAGGCATACATTCCAAAAGAGAGTTTTAACAAATATGGACTGTTTTTTTTTTTTTTTGAAATGGAGATTTCCGGTAAAGTTGTAGTTTGAAAATTTATACACATTAAAAATATGCATATTTCAAATTATATTAAAATTGATGATAGATAATTTTAATCTTAAAATAATGAAATATTCTAAATTTTCTTATATAAATGAGTCATGGATTTTTTCCAAGTATTATTAAATTTATTATATTATTATATATTTAATGAAATTATTATGAAAATAATTTAAATATTTATCAATATATTATCATATTAATAATTTTAAAGATTGCAATATAGAAAGATATAATCTCCAAAAATATTTATTTTTAGAGTTTATGACTAATTTTACTTTTAAAAATAATTTCAAATTTAAATAGATAAAAGATAATATTAATTTAAAAAAAAATTGAGATATTCTAAAAAATTTCTCCTTGTACAAATAAGTTAAGACCTAAATTTTTTCTAAAATAATATATATTCAAAAACTATTATCTCATATTTAACGAAAGTAATGAAAAATAATTTAAATATTTATAAGGATATTAATAGTTGTAAAGATATTATTATAGAAAATCATTTGTAGATATTGTCCATGTTCTTTAAAAATATTAATTTTTAGAGGTTTAAAAGAAATAATTTATTGAATGAGCTTAACAATACCGTGATTAGAGAATCAAAAGTAGAGTGTTCATAAACCAAAAGCAGTCTGGCTTAAATGAAAACCAAACCAAGCAAAAACCACAATTTTTAAAATTAATAGAGTTTGGATTGGTTTATTTACAAAAACCGACACATGGTTGGTTTGATTTAGAAGGTGAAAACCGATTGAACCGAACTGACCCAAAACACCATCTATATTATAAATAGTTTTAACCCAATTTCACATCTTTTCTTTCAACAGCACACACCTCTGCTTCTCCATCCCCCTTGAGCCAAGGTTATTTTCTTCATATCTCATATCTCTTTATTTCTTTCAATTCTTGAATTCTCTAGTGTCCTTTAAACATAATTTTTTTCTTTTCTTTTTTCTTTCTTCTTCTTTTGTTTTGATGGTGGGGGTGTTTGATTTATGGGACCTTGTCTACATCGTCACATCTAAGGGCTCTCATCTTTTGATAACCAACTATTTTTGTTGAAATAGCGATGACGACATAAACAAAGAAAAGCAAAAGCAAAGGGGAAGAAAAAGGAACAAAAAAGTACAAACTTTTTTGTTCATGTACGATCACGAGGTCTCTAATTGATCCTTGACTCTTGAGGTTTTGTTTGCATGTCAAATCCCCGAGTTAGTGACATTGTAATTTGGCAGAGAAAGATTAATATATTAAGAACCAAGAAAGTCTGAAAATCGAAAGGAAAAAGTGTTCCTTGTTTTCATGTTGGTTTTCCTCTATTGGATGGAAGTCACGGGATATAGCGAGTCTTTGGTTTAGGGTTTTTCGAGTTGGGCGCTAGTTGAAGAATATCAATAAACAACAAAATATCTAATGCATTGATGTATACCTCGACATAGTTTCTGGCGTCTTGGTGAGGTTTGTAAGAAGAGGAAGGGGTTGTTGTTGGAGGATCGGGAAAATCCAGATAATTATAGTATTATTATTATTATTATTATTATTATTATTATTATTATCGACAGATACATAAATTCTTCAAAGTTATTCAAATAGGTTCACATAGAAAATTTGTCTAGATATAGTCATAGACTCTATAGATGGTAGTTCCATATCAGAGTATTTTTACAAAACCCTATTGCTTACTAACACCTTAATGACCTTATCTTGGATTGAACACTATGATATTATATGGTATATATCATTTCTTTGTTTCATATCTTGCTTTGTTTCATATTAAAAGCTTGTTTATATTTTTATTTTAATTTCAATTTCCTAACATAAATGATATTTTATTAATTTTTATAGATGGATGAAGATGTGTCATTAAATGTTGAAGGTTACATCGAATAGGGAATTAAGTAAAATTATTGAGAAAAAAACAAAGAGGATGAATTGGGAAATAATAGTGTTGAAATGACAATGAAAGATGAAGGTAAAAAACCATCAACTCCACAAAAAAACTAAGAACATAAAAGTGAGGACGAGAATTTTTGTAATATGAATCATTTCACTAGGAATAAACTGTGAGAAAAATCCATGCATCATGCAGTGTGTATTGATGAATCTTATGCTAGTGATTCTAAGAAAGAATGGAACTAAAAGCAAATAACATAAGTCATTTGCAATTCAAATGTAGGAAATCTCCCTATAGTGGTTAATAAAAAACAAAAGATCATTAGTTTTGATGCTAAGAAAGAGGTCAGGGATGGTGATAATGTTAAGATTGAGAATTTAAAGGTTATTTTAGTATGATCCTAAGCAATTAGACAAACTTTGGCATCAATGATTGTGTGATGAATTGCCTTTAGAGTCATTGAAGGGAAGGATTTAAAGTTATTCTCACTTATTAGAGTCTATATTTGTAATTCACTTCGCATAACTATTTGGAGAGATGCCAAAACTTTTTATGGAGCATAGAAAACATTTGAAGAATGAACGTTTGTGTAACAACTGATACTTGATTATCAGCCGAATTATAATTATATGCAAGCGATCATTTGATTGATCAAGATTGGAAGTTACAAAAACGAATTTTAAACTTTTGTCAAGTTCCTAATCATAAAGGAAGCCCAATTGGAAGGGTGATTGAGAGTTGTTTGTTGGATTGGGGCATTGAGTATGTTCTCACAATTCTTATTGATAATTCTAGTTCTAGTGATTTAACTATTGCATGTTTGAAAGATCAATTTCCTTTGGAGGTGTAGGGTTTAAATAATGAATTATTGCATGTTCGTTGTTACGCATATTGAATCTTATTGTTCAAGATGGTTTGAAAGAGAATAATGAGTCTATTATCAAGATCTGAAATGCAGTTTGATATATTAAATCATCTCCAGCTAGACTTGATGCTTTTAAAAAGTGCGTTGAACATGTGAAAATATCAGATAAGCATCTTTTGTGTCTTGATGTGGAGACTAGGTGTAATTCCACCTATTTGATGTTGGATGCAACAAAAAAAATTTGAAGTAACCCAGGTTGTAATATCCTTGATGCTAAATATAAGAAACATTTTGAAGAAGAGAAAATTGAAGACCTCCAAAAAAGAAGGTGGAATAGAGCAAGGTGTTTGTTAATTCTTGAAGATGTTTATGATGTTACTTTAGTTTGGGATCTTTGTGTTACTTCAATTTTTTAAGCTGGTGTCTATTAAAGAGCATTCCTTCAGAAAATAATTTAAATAGATTGGGATAAAGTATTGGCTACTATGGATTTAAATGAAGGAAAAAATTTGCCAAATATTGGAAAATTTTAGTAATGTTAGTATTTATTGCATGTTGATGACGAACTTTGTATGCGATATAAGTTGAAGTAAATTGAAATTTTGTTTTGAGCAAGTATATGGCCTAAGTCAAAGCCCACATCCACCAGAGTGTTTTGGTTGAATCAGCTTTCAGTCAGTTATGAATAAATGTGATTTTTTATTAAGTGAACTTAGGAGTAAATAAATACTCCCTCCAGATCAGGAGAATTGAGTAATGTGAAATGGGTGATGATATTGATGATGCATTTGAAGAAGCTGGAAGAGGAGGCATCTTTGGGTTTAAATCTTATATTAAATTATTTGTTAGATAATCTTGAAAGTTGGGATCTAATGATATTTTGGATTATTTGGAAGTTAGATAACTTTTAAATATCAATTCTTTCCAAGATGGCAAGAGATGTATTGGCAATTCATATTATTTATTAAACCCCGGGATCGCTTTTGTCTAGTGGCATACTTTGTTGCATTAGGAGTTCTAATTATCTCTCAAAATGGTGGAGAAACGCTTGTTTGTTCATAAATTGTGAAGAAATATCATATAATCAATTTTACGAAATTTTAAGAATTAGTTCAAATGTATGAAGAAATCACACAGAGCATTATACATAAATTATTTGGTTTATTGATTTATAACATGATATATAAAATAATGCATACTCTTTTTTTTTCTATGTTTTGCTAGAAATTGGAAAATCAAGTAAAATTGTAGAGAAGATCCAATGAAAGAGAATATATGAAACTCATATTTGCTTAAATGTTTATTAGCTCGTATATTGTATCGATGACCTAAAGAGGAGGATCTTGATTCAAGTTTTGCTTTGAATTAATTTTATATGTTAAGAACATTTTGCTTTCTCTGGCGATTATTGCTTATTTGCTTCATTAATATTCTAATTAATCTTGTTATGATTTTGGTATGTTACATGATGATTTCCTATTATACATTTTACCTTCATAAACCTTTCTTTTTCCCGATTTTTTATATGATAGAACATCTTATCAAAAAATTATTTCCTTCAAAACATAAATTGATTAATGCAGTTCAAAGCGCAAACAGCTTAGAAAGCGTAATATTAGAGTTTGATTGGTTGAAACTCACTAAGCGGTTTGGATCAGATTGTAATTTTTTCAAATTGATGTCATAGGTTTGGATATAGAATGTATGGGCAGGGATTGATTTACGGAAAAGGTAAAATCGTAATTTCGATTACAAAATTTGTTATTTCGATTTAAAAATCCAGAATTTATTCTCTAGATCGGATGACAAACCAGTTTCACGATTAGAATCGTCTCGTAAAATCTAGCGTACGTGGAAATTTCGTATAATTCAGAGACGGTGAATTTACCGTTTTCGGGCATCGTTTGAGTCTTGTAAAATATTTTCGATCTGGCGAAGTCATATAACGCGTAATCATGTGCCATGGTGGTATGAGTAGAGAAGCATTGAAATGGAATGTGAGATAGTGTCGAGATGTCAAAGCTGGAAATGAAGGGCATAATGGTCATTTAGATAAAAGAGTTTAAAGTCAACTAAGAATAAAAAAGCCTGTGGTATCGTTCTCCAAATACTAAAAGGGAAAAAGCGTGGGAAGAAAGGGAGACTTACGGTGGGGTTTGAAATCAGTTTTTAGAGAGAGTGTGTCATTCTCTCTAAGTTTCCTATATAGATCAGTCAGTCGGTAGTCTTCGGAATGAAGGAAATTTGCTCTGCGGAGAGGGCTTGTGGGTGGTTGAGGGTTCCTCCAGACTCAGGAGGTGGGGTTTCTCCTACTTGGGTTTTATTATTCGTTTAGAGTACTATGTTAATGTTTGGTTGGTTAGGCCCGCAGGCAGCCGTTTGATCGGGTTCCAAACCTTGGGCGAAATCATTTGGATTTGAGACCCGCGAGCGGTCAGTATCGATTTATCGTTATTTAGGTTAAATGTGAGAATGGTTCAATAAATCATGTATTAGTTTGATTGAATGGAAATGGCCCCGAGAAATTCGGGTTCACAAAGTGACGGATGTTGTGTTTGATAAGAGCGATAAACAAGGGGTTTCTTGTTCAGCGATGATTCACAAAATAAAATTTGTGAAAATATGTATTTAGTCAAGTAATTCCGTCGAATTGCTTACGTTTTGATCATTAGCCCACGTGGGCTAATTTTGATGTGATGAATGAGAAATTACATAACATGATTGTGTGATTTAATTTTTATGTGAATATATTCATGTTTGTATATTTGCATGTGAATTAAATTTATGTTGGAATTGCATACATGCATTCATATACAACTGGAACACCTAGGACTATAGGAGTGAGTCGTGAGATGATCTACAGAAAATGGATTCGGAGGGTTGTCTAAATGTGAATTATCTGAGGGTTGTCTAAAACTAAAAATATCAATCGTGTTCGGAGGCAGACCCGATTGATATATCGAAGGGTAGTCCATAAATAATATCATTGTGGAGGCGGCCCAGTTGATATCTACACATGGAGGATTGTCACTATGAGCAAATGAATAAGAATTCTCATACAAGGCTTAGGGCGAGTATGAGGAGTGATGAGACTCGGGATGCGAGTTAGTCATGTAGACATTCCAGTAGAATCATGCATTTGCTTGAATGTGTGTTTATTTTGGAACATTGCAGCTGCGCTTAGGTGGAAGTAGCCGCCAGGGGCGATTCAACTGCGGGCATTGGCTACTTTGTCGAGGATATTATTTTACGGTACGGGGCGTGCGAGGATGAAGGCTCAAATCTGGGGTCGGGATTTAGAGAAGAGTGAAGTGTGGCTTTGGGGTTCTTCTGATGTTTACATGTATTAGAATTCATGTATTTTAATATATGTTGTATAAGGGTAAAAATATTTGAACTCTTGTAACTATTGGATTCATAGTGGGTATGTATGATGAGTATTGTTTATAGGCCCAGTGGCGTTTACTCATGTTAGGAATATATATTGCCTTTGTTGGGACCAGTATATGCGAGTTTTGTATTTGGGTGGGCTCTGTCTGAAAGGAGAATTTGCAGATTTTCATGAGGAAATGTGGTCTTTTGGGCATTCACGAGTGTTTAAGCGGGTTGTGGGTAGTCGACGGACCCCGGTTGGGGCGTCCATGGGAATGTATGCCGAAATCGATCCAAGCCGTCCACAAACAACCTTCCCTACACTCCTATATAAATGAGTCATAGATTTTCAAAAACATGTCGTACAAAATTTATTATATTATTATATATTTACTTGAATTAATAATTTAAATATTTATAAGATATTATCATATTAATAATTTTAAAGATGTCAATATGAAAGAATATTATCTCTAAAAATATTTATTTTAGAGTTGCGCTAATTTTACTTTTTCAAAAATAATTTAAATTTAAATAGATAAAGATAATATTAATTTAAAAAAATGAGATATTCTAAAATTTTCTCATACAAATAAGTAAGACACGAAAATTTTCACAAAGAATATCTATTCAAAAACTATTATCTTATATTTAGAAATTATTATGGAAATAATTTAAATATTTATAAGGATATTAATAAGTTGTAAAGATATTATAGAAAATTATTTTGTAGATATTGTTCATGTTCTTTAAAAATATTAATTTTAGAGTTTTTAAAAGAAATAAATTTATTGATTAGGCTTAACAATACAATGATTAGAATCAAAGTGGTAATCCAAAAATGCCTAGATTTCAAAGAGGATTTGATTTCCATCTAAATTGCCCCAAAAATATGGACTTTTTTAAATGGTAAAGTTAATTTGAAAACTATACATTAAAAATATAAATATTTCAAATTATTTTAAATTAGTGAAGATACTTTCAATGCTTAAAATAATGAGATATTCTAAAATTTTCTTATATAAATACAAAAGTCATGAAAGTTTATGATTTTGATAATAATTTTCCAAAACCAAAACACATGATGTATGTCACAAAATTACCCATTTATATTAAATAAATACTAAACGGGCATAAGATATGACTGAATCACAAAGTACACATTCTTACCTTCCGGAAAGGAAGTCTTCTTATTCAGTCTTGAAAATAGTTTTGAATAGCATTATTACGCTCGCCCGAATCAATGTCAAATGACTCTTCTGCAAAGTAACCAACCATCTTAAAAAAGCTCAAAGTTTTGTCTCAATTTTTTTTAAAGAAAAAAATACCAATCTAATCGTTTTTAGAAAATAATATCGAACTAGTGCTTAAAAGCGTAATTAGTGACTATAGTTTTAACTAAGCTTAAAACTAACAACATATGCCATTATGATGTAATTATTATGTTTGGTGATTAAGTTGCATACTGTGAGAGTAGTCGAGATAAAAAGGACATTTTAATTAGAAGAATACATGTTTAAGCAGGCCAAAACAAAACTAATTTCTTTTCATGAACACACGTATTCTATCTCCAAATCAATCTAATTCAAACGAAGAGTCATCAAATTCAGATTCCAAAATTTGGTTTTAGTTTTCCCTTGGTAGTATGGATCAGTGAGAGTTTTGTTTAGAAAAAACGACCAAATCAAATCTCCCGTCCCTACCTTTGGGAGGGAAAGCAGTTAAGCCTCTTTCAGTCCATATTTCACTATATTATTGTGTGACACTCTTTTTCTTTCCCTATTATGTAGCGAGAAATATATTATAAGAACACCACAAAGTCAAAAAGTACAGGGACGTATACAAAGATACCTCGAGGCAACACGAAAACAAGGAGCAGCAACATGACCCAGCTCGAGCCCAGGCACTTCTGAG
This sequence comes from Tetrastigma voinierianum, assembly GCA_016808115.1. Classification (NCBI taxonomy): domain Eukaryota; kingdom Viridiplantae; phylum Streptophyta; class Magnoliopsida; order Vitales; family Vitaceae; genus Tetrastigma; species Tetrastigma voinierianum. The sequence goes on from JAEQBH010008636.1 coordinate 16,277, forward strand.
AAGTCTATCAAAGAAAAAAACTAGGAAGATCGTCATGCCCCTGGAATACAAATAAAAGGATTTGTGCTTGTGATGAATGCCCTCGTCATCCAACACCTACTACTTTTCCCTCGAGAATAGTCAGGAGAAAATAAAAAAAAATGTATCACGTGTTTTTCCTCTTCTTACCCACAAAACAACTATGTCATCTAAGCAAAGCCTCTCTACTACAAGGAAAGAACACCCACATCATACCAGACGGGGAGAACATGATTTTTTTTTTAATACGTAAATTTTTGTCCTTATTAGGGGCTTGAACCTATAGACTACCGCAAAACCTCCCATCCCTTTACCACTTGACCAGGCCTCAAGGGGTAACAGAAAATGCCACAAAACTATAGCACTACCTCTATTAAGGAGGATGTGATCACTATATTTTTCCTCCACTGACATAGGAACCATCTATTAGCATAGTCCTTGAGGATGTGAAGAAAGGATTCTTTCCTTCTTGCTTATTCTTTGTTTTTCCTACGTTGTTATGTATTTCATTGGTAGTAAACCTCGGAGATATAAGAAGAAATACAATTTTCTCGAAGATATCAAGTCGAGATTAACACCTTATAGTTTCTAATTTTTCATCCTTCATTGTTGATTTTGTAATGATACTTTATAATGCTTCTATTTTTGTTTAGGTTTTTATTGATGTTGTTTGGTCACATTTTAGCGTTTCCTTGTAGAATCTCAGTTTCCTTAGATTGTTTTTGTTTGTTTCCTTTTAGGGTGTTCTGTTTTGCTGCTATAAAAAGGGGTCTGCTATAAAAATTTAAATTTCATTTTAGTTTGTGTCTTCTTCTTCCTAGCTGTTACAATGGTATCTGAGTGACGACTTGGGAATGGTGGATGGGACTAAAGCCTGAGGGTCGGCGTTGGAGGATTCCTGCAAGCAATTGTAGGAAACCGAGCAACATTCAATTGAATTAAAAGAGTTGATTCATATAGTGACAACCCTCAACCTCGAAGTTCGATCAATCGACGAGAGAAGAAGATTGAAGGCCATCGGGGTTTCTGCAAAAGTTGGTGGTTTAGTCCCTACTAAATCGAGAGCGGATTTGTCGAAGATGCGATTGCATACCGGCCAATTACTCCTAAATTGAATTTCCAACTTTCCGGGGAGAAAATCAAAAGGTAGATTAATACAAATGTGAAAGATTTTCAAGTCTGATAAGTCTTCAGAAGTAGAAAATAGGGATAGCCTCGATACATTTTAGAAGAAAAGGCCTTAGTAGTTCTAGAATTATGAAACATCGATCAGACTTGAATTAGGAGACATTTGCTATGAAATCTTGCCTGATTGGCAAGTACGTATTGCAACTACCAATAAGCCAGATCACCAAAATTGAGGCAAGCCTTGTCCGTACACATATTAAGAACAATTTGAAGCACTATTAGTAAACTATGGAAACTAACAAGAAAAACTTTTTGTACAATGTTTCATAAATGGTTGAGGATTCAATCGAAGCAGTGATGATGTTTCAGCCTATTGAGTATCATAGGAATATTCCATAGAATATCTTATGGTTTGACTCTTTCCTTTCTTGTATATTATTCTCTTTCCTTTTGTACTTTATATCGTTTCCTTTTAACGTCTTCCTTTTGTATATAAATAGGTAGGACCTATACTGTATTTACTTATTCATTCAATCAGAAAAGTAGGCATCTTTTTTTCTATCATTTTCATGTATGAGTCTTAAAGGTTCGGGTTAGGTTTTGTTGTGTTTTTCTTTTAGATGGTAAATCAACTAGTAGCTAGGTCTCACCTCCGGCCACTCCACATTCATCGCGGGAAGCTTCAAAACCCTCTGCTACTGTCATAATCTCCTTCTTGTTGGAGAAATTTTATGGCGAACCTTTTAAACCAATTATTTCAACTCTGGTGTGACCCACCCCGTGAGATTCGTTGAGACCTAATCTACTGCTTTGGGGCTTAACTCCGTCTGACATTGATTGATGTGCCTCCATGTCTTTGATCTACTCTGTATTATTTATTCTCCGCAGCGTTGACATGTGAAGTGTAGGCCACTTCCGGTAGCGCGCCATGGTCGTTTCGCCGGTTGCCAATGAGCACTCATCACCTATTTCCCCACTTTCTTTGCCTGATGTCTTTTGACCATTTTTCTCTCTTGAGCCCTAGTTTTGCTTGCATCTCCTTCTGCGATTTTCCGAGGATCTGCCGACAGCCGGGGCTCTCGGGGTTGTCAATGCTCTTTGAAGGTCGTTCTTTCCCACGAGATCTCTCAAAACTAACAGTTTTGATTTTTTGGCTTCATTGTTCCTGAAGGACAAAGTTTTTCTTTGTTTTTTGTTTAAATCCTATGATCGTATGAATAAAATCAAGGGTCTCATCCGTAGCCGAGAGTTATTCTTACACCCGACAAGAGTATAAGAATTATCCCTACACTCCCTCGAGACAACCAAATGCATCAGTCATTTTGTTGCCTAGACCCGATGTCTATACCTTGCCTTTCATATTCATCTAGACCCTAGACTCTTGATTAAGACCTCTTATTATCTTTTTCGGTAATAAGGGCATTTTTCTTCTCTCTTATCTTTAGTTCTCCTTTACCCATGTGCACAGCTAATAGATCTCAAACCATGGCTAAAGGAATCGAGTTCGGTATGCCCTCTTCCTTCTTGCCCTTATTTATGTCCTTTATGTTTCACTTGATTCTCCTTCCGTCTAATTTCCATTAGTAAATTGACTCGTGACCTTAATTGTTTGATTACCTTTTCTGATAACTCTGTCACATTGCAGGATCGAAGTAAGGGGATGACGATTAGCTTAGGACGTGAGTCTCAAGACCTCTTTCATCTCATCTTGCCTTCATCTTCCACTACTTGCAGTTCCATGGATCTCCTCGCGTATTCCACGGTGCCTTAGTCACCCAGGCATTTCCTAGTTTGATGGTTCTCGTTTTCCTACTTTGTCCTCAATTGAGTGTGAGTCATGTCGGCTTGGGAAACATACTCATTGTCATTCCCCGAGCGCTGAATCAACCGGACAAAATAGTTTGGGTTTGTCATTGATGTCTAGGAGTCCTTCTCGGACCATATCTACCTTAGGAGATTCAGATAATTTTTATTTTTATAAATGATTATTCTCGATGTACTTGGCTATTTTTGATAAAAACTCATGATAAATTATTCTCTATTTTCCAAAAGTTACATGCTGAAGTTCGAACTCAATTTAATGCTTGATTCATATTCCTCTAGTGATAATGCGAGAATATCTTTCTTCACCATTCTCCTCCTTTATGTCATAGGATTCTTCATCGATTCTCTTGTACTTACCTCCTCGATATACTAGAGTGGTTAGTATAGGCAATCATTCTAGTTAAATAGCTCACACTCCTACTCTATCATAAGATTCCTTAACGTTTTTTGGTGGATGCTATCTTATCCTCTTGTTATTTGATTAATCGTATGTCATCATCCGTCTTACATGATCAGACCCCTCATTCCATCATTTTTCCTAACCAACCTATCTTCGCCCCCCTCATGCCTTTGGTTATATACATTTGTCCATATTCTTACTCTTGAATGAAACGGCGCTCGATCAGCCATAAAATATATCTTCCTCGGATATTCCCGCCTTCAATTAGGTTATCGATGCTACTCTCCGGATACACATCGATACTTCGTCTCAGCTGATGTCACATTTTTTTAGCATTCTTCTATGTTCCCTACCTTTGACCTCCCAAACACATCCAATCTCTACCTCCTTTATCTTGTTCTGTCACCTCATCTATACCTCATTTACTCTTTCGACCATTCAGAGTTTATACTGCTTTATCTGATATCATGACAACGGGCCTCCGACTGACTCATCTCCTATGGCACCCTCCTCCATGACGTTGGTCTTGCCGTCTCCCGTTGATCTTCCCATTGCCATTCGAAAAGGTACTCGTTCCTCTTATGCTTGTCCTATTTATAATTCTGATTATCACTTTGCTTATCTTCACCATAATGCACTTTTTATTTCCTAAAGCGTATAAGGCCTTCTCTCATTCGGACTAGAAACAAGCGATAGTTGAAGAAATAGGCTCTCTCCATTCTATTGGCATGGGACATAATCACCTTATGCTATGATCTCTTGTGGTTGTCATTTGAAGCCTCTGATTAAGATTAGTCAGAATGGTTGGGATATATTAAGATAAACTAATACGCTAGATTGTGAAGCTTGCTTAGACACTCCTGGATCAAATGTCAAGTTTGTACCTAGACCAGAGGGCCTCTACACCAAGATCGAGGAGGTATCGGCTGACTATGGGGAGATTGAACTACCTCACCATCCTCTCACAGGACATTTCATTTTTGGTAGGTGTAGTTGAAGTCGATTCTTGTAGTCATAGTGTGATAGTTCTTTGGGATATTTGTGATCTATATCTTGCAGTATATCAAATGAACACGGAGCCCGAGGAGGTGTTATCACGAAACAAAGGTCATACCTAAATTATTGGATATTGCTTGATGTAGACTAGGCGAGGCTCACCTGTAGATAGGCAGCTCTGCTTAGATTATGTGTATTTATTGGAGCTTGATCACAATATCACGGAAGAGTAAGAAGCGAGGATGTAGTAGTTAGATCCTAGTGCTAAAGCTTAGTCTGAGCTATGGCTTTGTAACTTGTGAACTCATATGACTCAAAAGCTTCTTGGAGATTTACGATTTGGGAAGGATGAACCGTGGAAGCACATGTGATATTCACGTGATCTATGCATTGCAGGTGGGTCTTTCATAGAGGACCAAACATGGTAAGTAGATTGTCACTTCATTCCAAGAGAAGATCGCATCGAGGATGCATGATTACTAGTATAAATCAGATTCGGTGATAACTATTACTTGACTTGTAGACTCATATGACTCAGCTTCTTTAGAGATTCACGATTTGGGAAGGATGAACAAATTACGCTTGTATGTGATAACGAGTGATCCATACATTGCCTTATTCGTATTTCATAGGACCAAAGCATATTTCGTAGATTGTCACTTCATTCAAGAAGATTGCATCGGGATGCATGACTACTAATGTCATTGATTTTGAGTGACGACGAGACATTTCACGAAAGTCTCTCTAAGGTCAAAGGATTAAGTACATTTGTAACAAGCTTGGTGCATATGATCTATATGATCCAGCTTGAGGGAAGTGTTGAGTATCAAAGGAATATCCTGTGGTTTGACTATTTCCTTTCTTGTATATTCTCTTTCCTTTTGTACTTTATATTCTTTCCTTTTAGTGTCTTCCTTGTATATAAATAGGTAGGACCTATACTGTATTATTTATTCATTCATTAAGAAAAGTAGCATCTTTCTTCTATCCTTTCCACATGGCCCACCACTCTAGAGTCGGAGGCTAATAGGGCTAGCATTACTACAAAAAGCACCATGGAGGCGATGGTCGAGGCCAGTCTCATCTCGAACCCATACCAATTTAGCGCCACGTATCTGAAATAGGATGAGGAAATTCTGAAAAATCCACTCGATCAAAATATCCCAGTGAAGATGCGAGAGCTAGAAGAGATGAGAGGTTATGTTACTATTGGCGAGCCAAAAGTATGAATCAGGCTTAAGTGCAGAGAATGATTTATTTGCCATAGGGAAGGAAGGTGAAGCAGATGAAGCGGCAAGGTCGAAGGAGGAAGAGTCACTAGTGTTGGTCCGTCTTTATGCGAGAGCCATCTCGTCAGGACCATGCGGATTATGGGTGTGGGAAATTATGTAAATCCAGATTTTTAGGAAAAAATCGGGGTTATCAATATAGTCTAAATTGGCTATGGGAAGTGAATATTCCAGTCCCAAAATTATAAGGAATTAGTTATGCAGAACCGTTTTTTCAATGTAAAAAATATGTATATAAGTGTGTAATATAGGTTGTACAAAGTCATTCAAATTAATATAACTTCTAGCTACGATTTCTATTTTTTCTTCATGGTATCAGACCTAAGGTTTTAGTATCGGAACCTGGTTTTATAGAATTTTTAATAGGCCTCCATTCTTTGTACTAGTTTTTTGTAGAATTTATTTTTACGCGACCTTCATTCTTTGTGCTGATTTCAAACATTCTTGAGGTTTCTCTCGTATCGGTTTTCACTTATTTTCCTAGCCTTCATTGCACCCGATTGGTGCTTGATTTTAACTAATTGTTAGTGTGGTCTCGAGCTTCATTGCTTTGTTTTTTTCTATGGCCTCACTTCACCATTTATTTCTTAATCTCATTTATCCTTCCTCTTTGTTTCATGAACATCAATCATGTTAGACTCCATTTTTCAATTGATAAAGAAGAGCAGGGTTGTGTGCAACCTAACTTTACTTCAAAATGATGATACCTTCAGTTCTCAAGCATCAACTCCGGGTATGTGTTGATTCACTCTTTCAAATGAGACTCTAATTTCTCTTGGATTAAATGCTTTACGTAATGAGTTTAGGAATGTTTGGATCCTTGATTACAGTGCTACTAACTATATGACCCATAATCCAAATCATTTTGAAACTTACTCACATTGTCCAAGCAATAGGAAAATTGTTGTTGCTGATGGAACTACCACCACAGTGGTTGGTATAGGAGATATCTGAGTTACCCCCAATTTAATTCATTAAAATTTTTATTCATGTCCTTCACATATCCACTAATCTTGTTTTATTCTAGCTTACGAATCCTAGCGGTAGTGTTATATTTTATGCATCCTTTTGTGGTCTCAAGATCGAGGTTTGGGGAGGAAGATTGGACTTGCCAAAGAGCATAATGGACTCTACTACTTGAGTACATCTAGTCAACCAGAACTGTTTAAGTCTACTTTGTTTCCTTCCTTTTTCTCTTGATCAAATAAAGATGTCATTTGGGTACATCATAGGCATCTAGGTCATGTGTCATTCCACATTGAAATAATGTTTCCTACCTTGTTCAAGGGACTAAATATTCAATCTTTTCATTGCGACATTTGTGAGTATAAAACATGCTCATATCCTTCCCTATTAGTAATAAAGATCTTCTCCCTTTCTTTCTAATTCATTGACATTTGGAGACCATCTACCATTCCAAATATCTAAAGATCTAGATGGTTTTGTGACATTTTATTGATGATTATAGTAGAGTTTCTTGGACATATTTGCCCGAAAATAAATTTGATGTGAGTCATATTTTCCTTATTTTAATTACAATAGTTTAAAATCGATTCGATACAAAAATAAAGAAAAATCCATCCTCTGATACTTTCGTGATTATTTCAATCAAATTTTATCTCGATGGTTCAAAGATAAGAGTTGCGCGAATCATCTTGTATCACTGCTCTCGACAAAGAATAGGTGGTGGAAGCGTCATCTTCTAAATGTCACCAGCCTCTTAATTAACAAATATACTAAAATTACAATGATGAACTTACATCAACATATATGTGATAACCTTTCTGCATTTTAGTTGAAAGTCCACTACGAAATACGTCTTTGGCACCAGTGTGATCTCTTAACCACCACTTCTCCTAGGTTTGGGTTTGCATCTTTGTGTCTTCTGAAATCTCACCAGAAATGATCCCTCGAATCTCTCCCAAAGTCTCTGTCCCTATAGTGATGTCCTTCAAGCCTCTGATGGCTACCATCCATCCTTCAAGGACCTTATGTTTCAACTAAATGTACCTTTGTTGAAAATAAAGTCATACTTCTCTCCTCCTTATCTTAGGGGACTACTAGGGAGTTATCTATACTTGAGATAAGGAGTTAGCTTTACCGTTAGAAATAATCCCTCATCTAAGTCATTTTAAATCAAAAGAAACCGCCCGATTATTTACTAGTATCTTTGGAACCTATTCTAATTTCACAGGTCGAAGAAGTCGATAGAAGAAAACAGAAAATAGTCGGATCTTTGTGATTCAATTTGATTAGATATATGCAAGAAGAGGATCCTGCAACAACGAGGCAGAACAATCCTCTGAACCAAGTCAAATAAGGTAACAATTCTTAGACATAGCTTGACTCATGTAACCGCCAGTCTATCTATAAACTTGAGTAAAGGAACTTTGGAGATGCCTGAAAAGGCCCTTTATATCCATTATGTCTCACTTTGTGTCTTTAGAATTTTCCTTGAATCATAAAGCTGCTCAACTTTGGCACTATTCTATTCCCGACTCATAAATGCGAAGCACTTATAAAGAGAGAATGGGCGGCTATGGAGGTTGAAATGGATGCATTCTGAAAGAACAAACTTTGGAGTCCCGGTTGGTTACCTATTGGTAAGAAGTTGGTAGAACATAAGTGGGTGTTGTAGTAAAATTTAAGGTGATGGTCATGACGATCTGACAAGGCTAGTTGCAAGCATTTTCTCTGCAGTGGAAATGAATGCGGTAAATTTTATCACCAGTACATTGGCGTTTGATAAGGAATTGCAACATTATGATGTAAAAATGCTTTCCTTTATGGTGATTTAGAAAGAGATTAAAATGAGTATTCGCTCAGGGTTGATGGGGATGATGGAAACAAGGTTTGTTGGTTAAAATAAGGCTGTATGAGTTAAAACAGCCTCCACGTGCTTAGTTTGGAGTTTACGAGGTTATGATAGCTAATGGTTACAAACAAACGAGAGATCATACACTTTTCATAAAACATTCAACTTTAAAAGTCAAATCATTAATTGTATATTGATGACATTATTGTAGAAGAGATGATGAGAAAGATAAAGATAGCTTGAAGTAATTACTAGCGAGGTTTGAAACCAAAGATTTCGGAAAATTGAAGTATTCCTTGAGATTGAGGTGGTGGCTTAAGTGAAAGGCATTTTCATTTCTCAACAAAAATATATTTAATATTGATCTTCTCAAGAAACAAGTATGATGGCTAGTAAGCTAGAGTTGCGACTCCGTTGAACAAAATCATAAGTCAGTGACACTTGAAGAGAAGAAAGTGGATAGAAAAATGTATCAAAGGCTTGTTGGGAAACTCATTTATCTTGCACAACATAGCCTATTCAATGTGTAAATTAGTCAATTCATGCATGATCGAGAAGTCGCGACTGATGACTTTATGAGTCTCCCATTTACTTAAAGGCATATCCGAGAAAGGAATCTTATTCCAAGAAAACATCAAGTATTGCTTGAAATATACAGGAAATATACACCGTGCAGATTTTAGATCTCCATTAGACGAGCTTGGTTAATTATAGGCCTATTATACCTTTCTTAAGATTAGAATTTAGTATCACTTATTAGAATTAAAAGCAAAATGTAGTAAGCGGTGTGTAAGGCAAAGTTTAGAGCTATAATGGTGAGTATGAGGGTGTTGCGGGTAAAGATCATTCCTAGAAGATTTGGAGGTTTAATGGAGTAAGCCTGAACTCTCTGTGATAATAAATCAACACTTGCATTGCTCAATATATAAACATATATTAAATTGTGTGTGTAAAAGCAAGAAAATATATTAATATACTAAAGGAAGTCACGTGGTATACATGATAAAGACAATGCTTTGTTTATAACTTGATTAAGACTTCACAAATTATACCTTTATATGCATAAAAAAATGATATATATATATATATATAAATATATATATATATATATATATATATATATATATATATATATATATATATTAAAAATCATAATAAGATGATTATTTATGCAGAAACAAATTTGCAGTGCATTTTGAGTATAAAATGCTTGTGTTCTTGAAATATGAAAATAGGAAAATAAAGAAGTAAAAAGAACTAATCATATCAATCATTAATATGGAAATGGAAGGACACATTATGTAATAATATTCCTATTACGGATCCCAGGGGTTTCTGTATTTCAGCGAGTTGGATAGTAGATTGTTAGCCCAGTACGATGCAGTTTGCCTCCATTATAAGCATCTTGTGATATTTTTCGCGGTGGTAATTTGGAATTTAAAAGGAAATAGTTTTATACACACACCTGCTTGAGTGGATGCAAGGTTAGAACTCGACTAACATGCATTAGATATTTTGAATGGACAAAGAAAATTTATCAAATGCCAAATAATGTTTGAGATTGATGAGGATGAATGCGTGAGTAAATATTTTGATAAATAAGGATATCTAACTTTTAATTATTTATTTTATTATTGTACACACGATATCATAGGGTCTCGAAAATTGAACAAGCAATGAAAATAATGCAAACAAGAATTTTATTAAGATTGAAAATATTGTAGGAAAAATCTTTGTAGACAACATTATTTTGCAAAGAATATTTTCCTTTGATTCTTCCTCAATGCAATTCGAGATGAAGATGATAAAAGAAAATTCTGAGAGATCAGGGATTACTGTAGGTTATTCATTGAACTTGAAATGTGAAGATTGCATGTGTGGGCAAAATCACGAATTTATGATTGCTTCTTTCATTTCCTTGACTTGCAAGGAAGTTTTATGAAACTTTCTTTCTCATTGAAGTCGTTTCTTGATCCAGAAGAAGTCCCTCATTGAATGAAGTGCACATTTCTAAGTGGGAAATTTTTATAGGGAAAAAACGTGATATATTAAAGAGGGGCAAACCCAAACATACATTAAGTATACGAGGCTCGAAACAGGACAAAATAGCGAAGGCGGTGGGAGATGGAAACAATACCAGCCCTACCTTTGTACCCGACACTTCCACAAAAACCCAGCCTTTCTGTTGTTGCGAAGTGATATACTTCTTGACGAGAACCAGAGAACATCTAAAGCATTTTTCATCCTTTAGGCAAGGGGCACCACGTGAACGGCCACATTTCTCTCTGCCGAAACATGGGAACCGGTAGATAGGGCGGTATTCATATCTTTTACGGTGATGAATCTTGCCGCGATCAGCGTATCTTTTTGATTCTTGATGATTAACCTAGAGGTGACTCCAAAAATTTTAAAAGTAAGGCCCATAAATTCTGAGCCTTTGAACTCATTTATACATGATACTGGGGGAACAAATTTTGACATCTATTCACTTTGAATTACATCATAGTATTATGTTCCTCACAATCTTTTGTTTCCACTGAGACTCGAACCTTGGACCCCTCCTTATGCTGCCACAATACTTAACCCTTGGGCTAGGACTCATTAACAAATCCCTCGAGATTTAGTTTGCTTAATTCAAAAATGCAATTCCTTGATTTTGGCAACTGTCTTCTTCATTAAGAAAATTTAACAAGAAGAGAATTTTGAATTTGTCAATAAGAGTATTTATTTAAATCCTCTTTTGACAATCTTTGCAGGTTGGAATAAGATTGGAAATATTATAGTTATAGTCTTTGATGAAAATATTCTTTTGCAAAATAATTGTTCCTCTAATTATTGCACGTTGATCACAATTTGAAACCAGTAGAAATGAAAATATTTTGTTTTATTGAGAGTCATCTGTAACTTATTCCCAAATGAAATTCTTGAAATGCAAAGATAGCATGTACGGCGAAAATGATATATAGTACTTGTTTTGTTTATGGACATGCGGGAAGATTTTGGCAGGCATTTTTCTTCTTTGTGAAGCCTTCTTTCTAATATAAAGTCATTTTTGCCAATTTAAAAAGTCCCTTATTGAATCAATCCTCTTATTTATAGGTAGCATTAGAGAATTAAAGTGAAATTCCCAATTTAGTTGCTTAATTGAAGAAATTTGATTCCTTGATTTCACAACTTGTTTTATTCATTAGAAATTTACCAACAAAAGAATAGTAATTATGTTTTATTCTCTTTTGAAGATTCAGTTCAAATATTTATTTCCATTTGGCATTTGTAATAAGAGAATATTTATTTTAATTCCTCTTCTAACAAAATTGATCAATTATGAAAGACGAATTCTATAATTACTTTTAAAGTCGCCACGTGTTACCTTTCTGATACACCACATACCACTTGTCAATCTCAAATTGACAAATGATAATAATATCTAACTAAAATTTTATGTCTATAATTATTTTTATAGAAATTAGCCATAAGATAACCAGAATTTTGATATATACAGCGTAATGACCAAACAGCATAGAAAAGGAATCAACAATAATATACATAATAGAAATTAGCCATCAAGGTAACAGAAATACAAATAGTAACAGCTAAGATGACCAGACAACAGAGAAAAGGAATCAACAGCTGAAACTTAGTAGAATAAACCGACTCATGCAGGTAACTAAATTTATAAGACTTTTTGCAGTGGATATACCTGGCTTGTGGCGCCAGTATAAATCTTCCTCAAACCTAACAGCAATTTTCCTGGTGACTCATTCCAACCTCTTGTCCAGGAACAGGAGATGCCTCTTCAAAGCGTCAGTCTAAGTAAGAAACAAACAACAAGTTAAATGGATTACTGAAATTAAGTAATGAAAAGTTCTTTAATTCTCGATTAGAAAATCACAGTAGCAATGGTCATCATGTCTGCAGATATAAAACCAACACACAGCATTGCATGGAACTCCAAATTTAGAACGCTTTTAGTAAAGAAAGCAGCTAGAAAATGATGTTTCCAAACCTTATTTCTTAAACTGCAAACAAGAAACTTCATTCAAATTTCTTGCCGAAACCCTATGCTAGTATTTAACATTTCATATTTCTAAGTAACTCAGAAGGATGCCTAGTTTACAGGATTTTCTGTCATCCTTTCAACCTTTGCAGCACATTTTATCACCTTGCCTCCAGCCCCTTCCTGTTCTTGCATGTTTATGTGAACTCACTCATCTATAATTTATAATGTGCAATATTCAGATGATAGGAACCAATATTCAGTGGATAAAATGGAACCATGAATACGATTAGGTCTTGCCTCTCCCTGCAATTCATTAAATCAACATATATTCCAATTGAACCCAGGATTCAAGCAGGTTCTTCTGGGCATTAACAGAAGAAACTGGTATAGAGCGCTAAACCAGAACGTCAAAGTACCTTAGCAGACTGGCCTAGTCTGAAACAGATGACCATTGTTTAGACAGCCTTAAAACAAGATCTCAGAAAAAACAGAACTTTTCTTTCCCAGACAATAACAAACGATAAAACTCAATTTCTTTTTCCCAGCCCTGTTGACCTTTATCATGGTATCTTCTGGCTTCTGATACTAATGCCCCCTCTCTGTTCTATTATTACAGTGTTTTGCATCATCCACCAAGCAGAATATGGAAAAATACACAAAAGCATGCTGCTATGAAGCCAAGTGCATACTCCTCATCCTAGAACCAACTTCAACATCAAAGATGATGCCATAAACAAACTCACGTGAGTTCTGTAAGCCCTAGAAAATTTGCTTCTAACAATTATTGAAGGTAGCTTTGTCTCATCCATTAAAAGCTTTTTCTCAATCATCCATTCTTCAGTCAAAAATTGTACAATTAGTCGGTAGCTTACATAAATGGATATGTGGCTGTAAACAATCATCAGGATCCTCACTTTATCCTACTAGCAGTCCACTTTATTTAGAATTATCTTTTCATTTATTTGCATAAGACCGAACTACGATTGACTACGCTGCGCAAACCAACGCGATAGAGCAACATGTGCCACTAATCAAGTTTGGCACAAAACTTCAAAACATAGGACCCATGGAACAATAAGGAAACTGAATCAAAATGGAAATGAAAATATCCATTTTAGAAAAGAGCTCAAAGGAAGCAGCATTTCCATAACCTCATCAACTACCAATAATAATATCTGTAATTTCATCAATTTATCAAAAATAAACTCTTTGGGAATAAAATAATAATTCAAACAGAAATATCCATCCCTAAATCAAGCGGCCCGACACCATGACTCTGACCTAAACTGAGTCCAAACCAGCGTTTACTTGGAATCATGGCACGATAATATAATACGAGCACGATAATATAATATGACAACAAAGACAAACACGAAGATTTTACGTGGAAACCATTGCAGGAAAAAACCACGGGCTAAGGAGAAATTACCAGTGAAAGGTACATACCAACCCTTGTGGGATCAGTTGTGTGGACTCACGAGGGCCCCATTGCTTTATCTGCTTATATCTATTTTTTTCTTAAATTTTCTTTACACAAAAAGCCTAAAACCAAATTCGTGTCCCAAATCAACACAAATAACAATTATTTTTCTTAATTACTCAGAATTCTGGTCCAACTGGTAGTCCGCACTGTGAACAGGGACGCAGCTCCACAAACCAGCTCTCAATGATTCATAACAAAACAGATCAAACTAATATTACTCTGCAAAAACATTCAAAATTCATGTGCTTGAACTACAAGCACTCCAAGATATCCCCAAAGAGGGAAAAAAGAAAAAAAAAAATCAGACATCGGGAAACAAAACAACACTCACATCTTGTTCACAATCCTTTGACGATAATCAGGTGGCAACTCAAGTCCTCCCAATCAGCCAGCATCACTTGGCCGCTCCAGCCCAGTAGGCACTCCAATTATTGGCATCCATCAAAATCCGCTATAACAATCCACTGAACAACGCACACAGAGGAATCAAAAATCAAAATCTTGCTTCATTCAGACCGAATTCAACCTAGCGAAAACACAAAAGCCGCTGTCAAGAATATAAAATAGTTAAGAATTGTTATAAGTTTTTTTTTGTAAGATAATTTATGAATTTTTTTCCTAAAAAAGATAATTTATGAATTTTTAAAAATTATATTTTTATAATTATATATTATCTTTTTCAAAAAACAAGAATATACTGTTCAAAAAAATGAATTTATGAATGGTAAATGTCTTTTTTTTATGAATTTATATATCTTTTTTGAAAAATTTAAAAAAACATAATTTAATTGTTCCAAAAAATTATTATGAATTATTTTTTCCTAAAATAATTTATAATTCATTGAAAAAATTATATTTTTATGAATTATATATTATCTTTTCAGAAAAACAGAATATATTGTTCAAAATAAGATAAATTTTAAGATTGTTTAAAAATTATTGTAATTCTTTTTTTTTCTAAAAAAGATAATTTATGAATTGTTTAAAAAATTATCTTTTTTTAATGGATATATATTATATTTTTAATAAAGAAGAATATATTGTTCAAAAGTAGATAATTTATAGATTATTTCAAAAAATTATCATTTTTATAAATTATATATTATCTTTTTATAAATGAGAAGCGGGTTGGCCCTGACCCATTGAACGTGGCGCTTGACAACCATTTTATTTACATTTATTCAGACAACTTTTGGCTAATGACCACTTGATCATTTATTGGGCTAAAACAGACCAAAATTTTAAAAAATTCAAAACTTATATTTATCTAATTTTGTCATTCTTCAAATAAATAAATAAAACGACACACAAATGCTATAATAGTTAAAATATAAATAATAGACTAGACATATAATAATATTTAAAGTCTTAAATAAAAGTAAATAAGTAAATAATGTTAAACATCATTATAATTTATAACCAAACTAACTAATAGTTATTAAGCAACTAAGTACAACCACGTAATAATTAAAATTAGAAGCATCAGCAATCAACTTCAAAGTGTCATAATAAAATGAAGCATCAAATTGTAAACATGTCAAAGTTTAATAAACAAGACTAAAACATGTCATATTCAAGTACTAAAAAAAGAAACATAATGTGACAAATAAATGATATCATAAAACTACAAACCAAAGTTTCAAATGAAATCCACTATCCATAATCTTTATCTTCATCGATTATGGTCACCATAGGGTTTAGAAAAAGTACTCAATAGGCTGGATGAGCTGACTTGAGCTCATTCAGTCACCTGAACAAAAAATTATATATATATATATATATATATATATATATATCTATATATATCATTTCAAACAATTAAATAATTAAAATTCGAGGGTCAATCGGGCTACTTAGCCCGGCTAACCGGATAAGGCTGAGGTCAATTCGGGTGGGATTGATAGGCTGATTCTATTTGGACTACTAATTTCATGGCGAGCCTCGAATATTAGGTCGGCCCATTGGGCTCGACCCATATTTTCAACTTAATCTTTTTCAAAAAAAAAAAACAAAGAATATATTGTTTAAAAAAAGATAATTTATGAATTGTTCAAAAAAATTATTATGAATTCTTTTTCATAAAGATAATTTATGGTGTTCAAAAAATTATCTTTTTATTTTTTTATTTTATGAATTATATATTATATATATATTTTTTAAAAAAGAATATATTGTTCAAAAAAAGATAATTTATGAATTGTTCAAAAAATTATCCCTTTTTTTTTTGGAAATGATTAGAGTTCATTTTAAATGGATAATATGAAGAATATATTACAGATATTTGTTTCATAAATTTTTGGTGGAGGGGTATAGATTAGATTAATAAATGTACCAAAAAGAGGAGAAAAAAAACCATGAACAAATATATATTAATGGATTTGTTCGGACAACGACAATTACTTCAAAAAAGATAAAGCATTTGTGCGAGGCAGGTGGCAATTGAAAATTTAATGATGAAACTATATTCAAGACAACGACATTAATTTGCCAATTCAAAACTAGTATATTTTTTTAAAAATTATTTTAATAATAAAAAAAAAAAAAAAAACTCACTTGTTGGAAGGTAATAGAACATCATGTCCCAAAATAATCTTTAAGAAAAAAATTCCCAAAAATTATTTTATCCACATCATGTAGAATATGATTTTAAATTTGTTCAAAAATTAAAATTATAGGACAATATCAGTTTGGACTTGAGGTTAAGAATCGTGGTTGATGACTATTTAAGCCAATGTTTGAATAGTTGATGCAGCGAAAAAGTTGTCGGTTCATGGTTCCATGATCGAACAAGTGACATCATAAATATAATTTATATTTATTTAAGGCTTTAAATAAGGGTATTGCTACAACACCATGGTGTAAAAAAAAAAGTCACCATAAATTTATAGGGTAGTGATTTTGGATGGGTTACAAGGAATGGAAGAAAGTGGGTGTAGTGGAGTGTGTATGTTGTTTAACTTTTACACACTTTCCAAAGTTTGCAACTAAGAACTTTCTATTTTTTGAAATGGTGTACCTTACATGGTATCACTAAGCATTTTCCTTTAAATAAATATCATAAAAAATATAAGTGGATTCATTAAGGCTTTAAATGCTTGGATTTATTTAGGTACTTTTCTTTACATAAAAATATAAAGGGGTTCATTTAGGGCTTTAAGTAAGCGCGTTATTTGAGCTTTAAATCCTTGGATATGAGACAAAGAGTCTGTATTGAATGGAGGAATGTCGATTCATACGTCCCGCGTCAATGATAGGAGCGGCGTGATGTGTAAAATTTGTATGCTTATGTGTGCAAGTGCGTAATAATCGCCTCCAAGTAATATAGTGTACCTAAAGTAGGATATCGATCCACAGGGAGAAGTGCGTTGACTACTGAAATTGGTCTTATAATATTATCTGGACTTAAACTCTGAATTTCTATTAACTAATGTGCATGATTAAAACTAAAGCTAAATTAATGTGTAGAATTACTCAGCTTGTAAAGACTGAGTTGTCTCCCCACGCCACTTTTGATGGATCATTACCTGGGCCACTACTCGGTCTATTAATGACTTCTCGATGACTGGGTAATCGTGCCTACGAGATACCCCTCTCGGGTATCCATCTTATCTCGCCGGTGGGGTTTGGGTGCATATCTTCCCCGACCCAATACTCAAGGCAGCAATGAACAGACCCTAATCGCCTGTACTCGGGATCGGGATATCTCACATTCTGGAGTTGCTTAAATTCGCCTGTCGAATCCCTGGGAGTCTTTATCTCTCGATCTCGGATACCCAGCAGGATCATGCTAATGTTGGCCAGACATCACCATGTATTTAAATCACAGATATAGAGACGATCGATGCAAATCATAAATAACTTAATAATATTTGTTTAAACTTTAATCCATTCAATTGTGACAGGGTTCAACAAAAACCCTAGATAGAAATCTAGAACATGCTGGAATTAAATATACACATAATCAATCTATCAATCATCCATAGTTTATCAGAAGAGAGAAAATACAAAAAGAAAGTGTCTTCTCCAATAATCCCCATCACTGCTGCTATGTTTTCCGCCCTTAAATCCGCACGTTCTTCGATCCCCCGAAATTAGGTCTCCCCTTGCTTTTAATGATGCTGGCGTAGAAATCGTGGTGACGTCGCGACGTCTCAACTTCGCGACATTGTGACGTCGCGATGTTGGGTCACTTGTTGACCTTCCTCTGTTGACCAGGCGTCGCGACGTGGCTGCCAGTATTTCCCCTGCTTCTTTTGTTTAGCTCCAAATCGCCCAAAAACCACCCTCTTGACCTCTGATTCCGCAGAACTCAGAAATCCAGATCTTGGGCTATAATGCACTTATTTAAATGTAAATCAACTAAAAACACTAAAGCGGACCTGGTATAATCTTAGTGTTTAGGCACTCATCATCCAGCCGAGAATAGATGATGTATTTGTGTGACTTTAAATATTGAACTTAATTGAAAGTAAAAGCTGGAATGAAGGTGAAAGTCGATTTTAAGACATGAATTTTAACAAGGTCTAAAATCATATCAATTACAGTTTTAACTTTTGAGAAAATTTAAAAGCATAGTCATCGACTAAGATTTTTAATGATGTGACAAAAAGAAACTAGTTTGGTCCCATAAAATGCCTCACTAATGACACGTAGCCTTTTTCAGTTGGCTAATGTGGTTAAAACAATGAAGTCTTACCATCCTTGATTGCTACCCTATTGTGTGGGTGACTTGTTTTCCTATGATCGACTACGCCTCCATTGTTGCATAGATCTTTTTGTTTTATTAGGATTTTGTATGAATTGGATGTGGATTTTTCAATCTGCCTTGACATTTATATCACTATCACTCTCAAATGACCTTCAATATAAAATGTTATATAAATTCTCCTTTTCTTTTATAGATTAAAAAAAAATGATGGTGTCATATTAGTGAAAAAAAAATCTGATAATAATTGAGTACATCTTTGGTGGTTTATCAGATAAAATAACTGAATTTTTTGAGTGGCTTTTTAATCATTTTCTCTTTGGATTAGCTGTATTTCTTTTCCTTTTAATATGTATTGACTCCTTTGCTTTGATAAATTCAAATATGTTGACATGTAGAATCCACTTAGAATTAATACATCATTACTCCTTGTTAAATATTATCATCTACAAGAAAATTTGGCCCAGAAAAAATTTTCTTTTCTCTAGGATATTTAGAATATTTGATTTTGGGTTGATATAATTCTTATTTGGTATTTAATTATAAAAGATTATACAAGGTAAAATGATATGATTGCTTTAATTAAGCTTGTATGATGATTATAAATACTTTCTATTATTAGAAAAGAAAAAGAAAGAAATGTTATGATCAAAGAGGAAGATGTATAAATTTTGAAGGCCTGCGACTTTTTAAAAGAGCACAAGACTCTCTGTTTTGGATAATATGACTTTGGTTTAATACGATAAGCAGACTTGAACCATTTCATAAATATCTGCAGTGCTCACAATGCCCTCTTTTCCATTTGGAACTTGTGCTTTGTCGAGGGAAAATGTGGCACTAAGCCTTGGGTGCGAAAAGTTAGAAAGTTAGGAGAATTGATGTGTACATTGAACATGAAGGTGAAGTGTGTTTAGATACAAATGTGAAACTCCAAAATCTATTTTTGAAAAATGGTAAAATGGTAATTTCGATCAAAATCGGAATTTTCTAGATCTCGGATGGCAGAAACGAGACTTCATAAAGTTGGAATGATCTTGAAATCTAGCTACCATGTTGAATTCCGATAATGTCGGAATTTCACGTTTTTCGAGACAACGGGGGTAGTGCGGGACACTTGACACATTTGAAGGTGGCTCAGAGGTGCCATGTCGGGTGTGAGTTAGTTAATATGAGCTAGTGTGGAGCATGGGTGGACCACATGCATGATGTCATTAGATGAAAACCACAGTGGAGTGGATAAGAGACCAGTGCAATCCCACCAGGCTAATAGAAGATTGACATGTAGCAGTGAGAGGACCCAAATGTGACTCCTCTCACTTCTCACGGGTTGGGAGGAAGTGAGAAAGAGAGAGAGAGAAAGAAGGGATTTTTTAAGAGAGAGAGAGAGAGAGTGTCAGCCTGCAAATTTTCCCGGTGATGACCCAGTGAATTAAACGAGGCAAGAAGCAAAGTTGCTCCCCACAGCAAGAGCTACGCGTGGGCATTGGTTTTGTGGAGTTTCGACAACTCCAGGAGGTAGGGGTTTTCTCCTACTTGATTTAATCCTTGTTTAAGAGCCTTGTTAATGATTTGGATTGTTTGAGGCCGTGAGGCGGGTTGAGTGGATCTCGGTGGGGACCCATCTTGATTTCGGGACCCGTTTGGGCGGTCTCGGGTGATCTGGATGAAAATGGATCCTTGTGTGCCTTGGATGTGTGGTATAAATTGTGGTTGGGGTACTTAGGGCCGGGAAATGGCCATGAGTTTTCAGATCTTCGGAGAGGGCTAGGAATGCTAGAAGTTTTGAGCAATTTGGACTGACCCACATATTGTTTGTTTGATTAAAACAGTAGGAGTTGAGGTCAGGTTAGTGAAATTGTCCATGTGTGTTGTTTGCAAAATATTGCAGTGAATGACTTGGTACACGTGTGTGGAAGCAATTGGTAATGCATGTAATTTAATGTGTTAACATGATGGTTGAATGGAGATGTAATTGTGTGTGAGCCATTGGAAATTGAATTGTTTATTAGCTCATGTGAGCTAATTTTGATGTTAGTGCTATGAATAAATAACATGTGGTTGGTATGTGAATTTTATCAATCTATGCATGATTGATATATTGGCATGCATTGTATGAAAATGGCATAATGCATTTCATATGCACCGGGGCAACCTAGATCAATGATTGGCAGTGCATGACATGAAAAGAAAGTAAAGGAGAAATGGATGAAAGGCATTTCAATGAAGATTTGAAGAATTGCCTTGAAAAAAGAGGTGTCAACAGTTCCGTCAGAGATTATGACCGTTCGGAGAAGTACCGGTAATTCACCTCAAAGGTTGTCCAATAATGATTTTACGAAACTAGGTAGTATGTTTCGATAACAAAACGCTTTTGTTTTGAAAACGGTGTTTCCACACTTAGTTTGGGCATGCGTGGGAGTCGGTGAGGCTCGAGACATGGGGTGGGTGGGTCATTCTCATCTATATCATGTAGACATTGAGTAGGGACTTGTGTTTACTTGAATGTGTTTGGTTGCCATTACATGTGCACTTAGGTGGGGAGTAACCGTAGGATAATTCCCTCTTGGGCATTGCTCACTACATCGAGGAAAAAATTTTAGTACCGAAAGGTTCACTTGTGGATGGGACGCATCGAAGTCTTAGAGACGAAAAGAAATGACATATAGCCTTGTTAGTATTGTGTATCGATTACTTGACCAGTTTGGTGATATGCATTACTCATTTTGTATAAAATATATTTTTGAGTATGGATATATGACCAAATATGTATTTACTCAGTATGGGTCTCATGATATGAGACATAGGTATTAGTAGGATTGTGATGATCAACGAGACTCTCGGGATTTGAAGTCAACAAAAGGCATAGAAGCACCACGTTCCCAAACGTGTCTAGCACTTATCTTTGCCACGGCGACATTTAATGTGCCCGTTGATGTTTCACCCCTATATATAGGGGTTGGGCTCCAAGTCTTTGTTCCTTTACGATTTCCTGGCTTCTTCTTGTTGCGATTTTCTTTCTCCTATGCTTCTGCGAACTTTTCTTTCAAAGGGAATCATCGGAGATCACCAATGACTTTAAACTTTCAATGAGTTTTTAGCTCAAATCTCATTTGTTGGCCTTCTTTATGTTATTATTTATTTGTTATTTTTATCTTTCTTGTTTGTTGAGTTTTTTTTGGTTCAAACGTTTTTGTTCCTTTTTGAGGGTGCAATCATCATTTGCCAGATGGGTTCTAGTGATGATGCTGTAGGGGTGTGTGGGACATTCCTAGGTTTGGGGACATCCCATTAGGTTCTGCGAAGGTTCCTAGTTCGAGTTCTTGGTCCTTGTATGTTACTGATGGATTGGTGGAACTCCAGAAGGAGGATTTTCTTTTACTGTCTTTTTGAGGTTTTATCTCAGCCGTTTAGCGAAAGCGGGCTCAAGCTGATCCTTTTCAATTTGTTTGCACCAGCCAGAACTATAAAACCCCGTGAAAATTTTAAATTTGAATTTTTCAGATAAAAATGGGACAAAATTGTAGTTTACCGGAGTAGTCCGGAGAAAAGTTTTGATTTTTCTAGATCTCGGATGATGAAACAGATTGCACATTTGGAATCATCACGAATCTAGCTACCGGTCAATTTGGTTGAATTTCGAGATAGCGTCGAATTTCACTTATTTGAGCAACGGGTGTCAGGCGACCATGACAAGCCATGTGGATGACACATGGTAAACCATGGGTGACACGCGCCCAAGCCATGTGTCCACTGATACGCTCTTCAAAGCATGCATGTGTGACACATGGCATGCTAATATCATCACTCTGTAATACTTGAGAAAAGCTTCTGTCAGGCTTGCATGGGCTGTTCATGAAACAAGGGGCAACAAGCTTGGTTAAGGAGTAGTAAGGAGGAAGGAGGGAAGGGAAAGAGAGAAAGGGAGGAAGGGAGAAGAGAAAGGAGGAAGGAAGGAGAAAGGGAGGAAAAAGAAAGAAAAGGAAGAAGAAAAGAGAAGAAGAAAATAGGAGGAAGGGGAAGAAGAAGGAAAGGAAGGTAAGACTGCGGTGACAGACAGGATGGCAAAGAACCGAAGCTGCCTTTCTAGCGGGGTTTCCTCCTTTCTGGTTATTTTCACTTCAGGACAGTATCACAATAGCCTCTGAGTTTATTAGTTTTCAGCGATTTATGTGCATACTGGTTTGTTTGTGATTGTGTGATGGTCAAGGCCGGTTTCATAGGTTTCAGGATTATTCGAAACAGAACATTATGTTTAAGGACAGCAAAATCAGCGAGAATGGCAGCGAGGTGTACCAAATTTCCGCACAATCTTGTGAATCGTAAGCGTCAGTTTGGGCGACCATAACTTTCGTCGAACGCTCCAGTTGTACGTTCTTGGACTCTCACGGAACGTCGAGTCTAGAATTTAATAAGATAAAGTGCTCAGCTAAAATGTAGGCTGAACATTGGTCAGGGTAACGGATAGTTGAGGAATAGTCCGTTCTAGTTTTCGGAACCGGTTTGTAACCGAAATGCCTGGGAATGCATATGGCCTGAGCAAGGAATTGCGTGTTGGATGTTTTGTGTAGTATTTACAAAAACTAGACTTTATGGACTAAGTCCAGATTATTTCTTAGGCCAAGCATGACCGGATTTATGGTCAGGAATGGCTAATGTGTGTTATTGCCGCGGTAAATGACTATCTTGAATATGCGTAGTATGACATATGTGTGTGATGAAGATGGAAATAATTATATGCATTGGGTTGGCCATATAGTTGACATATCTCAGCACGGGAATATGGATTATGGCATTACTTGCCTAAGTAATGGTTCAGATTATGTTAGCCACTGCAGCTTAGATGATGTGTTGACATGAATGTGAATGATGAAAGAATCTTCATTTTAACTAATGTGATGCTGTTTAGATATGGGAATCACTAACATTTGCATGTATGCTTTGCTGGTATTATTCAAATCTCATGAATGTTGTACATTCAGACATGATTCATATTTGCACATAGTGTATGGTGTAGAATGTCCGCTGTAGGAGTCTTCATACGGTAGTCATGTAGTTTTGATCTTGATGTGAGTGCATTGCATTGGTGTGCGGTAACACCGCATTACATAGGTGTGTACATAGTGCCCGGTTTGGCCTTTGCGTTTGAAAGCAAAATCGTGTGGGCTTGGAAATGGGGCGAGTGGTCGGTTCATAGTAGTGTCGAAAATGAAATGAAATGTGTCGGCGTACTTAAGTAGAGATAGATACTCCCTCGGTGAAAACACAAAACAGTTGACAGTATCCACGATGAAAGCTCGAAAAATGTCGGAGGGTGTAAGAGACCCGCGGTGAGACCTCGAAAAGTTATGTTGCCCAAAAGGACACGAAACGATTAAATAAATATCACATAGACTACGGGTTGTGAGATGGGAGTCGGGACTGACTCGGTATTGATTTCCCATTGGCACTTGCATTGGGTGGTGGGTTGGAGGTTGACCCGGTACTTGGGGCATGTAGAGTGTCGTCTCATACATGCATGTAAATTTTTCCATGATAGGACAACATGTATGCACGGATTGGTTGTTGGTTTGACTATGAAATGATCATTTGCATGTGCACCTAGGTGGGGAATAACCCTAGTAGGATTTATCTCTACTGGGCGTTAGCTCACCGTCGTGAGGACCCCCTTTCAGATCTGAGGATAAGTATTGGCGGTGACGCTCCTTAAACTAGGGATTATGAAGCGGGCGAGCATGGCCTTGATTCTTGTTTTGTGTATATATTAGTAACGAACTAGTTTTAATATATGTTTTGTATTAAGATTGATGTAATAACTCTTGGATCTATAGAAATGTATGGTCTTGTAACCGTATGGGCTGAGTGGATTATGGGCCTTATTAGGTCACATTTTACTCATGTATGAGTCTCATGATATGAACACACGAGGTTTTGCGGGTTGCGGTGGTCGGCAGGCTCCAGGTTTGAAGTGTCACAGCTTGGTATCAAAGCATAGGTACACAAGTACCTAGGGCTTAGGCCATGTTCATTAAGGTATAAGAGCATCACAGCTTGGTATAGCTTGTTGTCGGAGCTTGGGTTAGAATTACCTAGTGCTTGGGAAATTGATATCCAAATCATAGTTTGATATCAAGGTCTAGGTAGGAGGTTACTGGGGTCACGGGACGGATTAGATACACGCGGCTGTGTTTTCTTAATTTATGCTTTGATTGTATGCGTGATTGTGTGTTGGCTACAAGTGTGAATTATATACGTGGTGGGATGTATATAGGAAATCGAAAGCTGGGGTTGAGAAAGCGTAACCTTAGGAGTTCGGGAGCGAACGGATGGTTGAATATTAAGTCTATTATTGTGAATTAGACGTAATGGCTAATAGTTGGACACAAAAATGATTCTAAACTTGTTGTTTGACTTGTGTAGATGGCAAGTAAAGGACGGGGGTGTAGAGGTCGTCCATGAGGCGATGGTTGACCACCACATGTTTTTGATCAGCAGGCCTTCATAGAGGCCATGGGTGCTGCGATAACCATGGTACACCTGGGCGATGCGGCTAGAGGTCGGGGAGGTGCCGAGTAACCTCCCGAGAAGGTTCGAAGGCACATCATGTCGAACGTTCGGAGAGGACCGTCGTGCCGACGTTCGTTAGTGGATCAGATTCTCGGGCTATGGAGATCACCTCGGATACTACTCGGTTCTGTGGCTTCATTCGGCTTGGTGATCCCGGTCTGGTGGGAGTGGTGCGACTTCGGGGACTTGGAGACTATGACATGGGATGATTTTGCGGACTATTCGTGGAAGTACTTTGACCACGTTAGACATGCGAGGCTCAGGTTCATGGCCGGGGCGAGCGGTGGTTGTACTCGAGTCACGTGGCAGTTCCTGAGTTGGCGCACCGGGGGATGATTATGTGGCCCGCAGCGCCCAGCGGTCGAAGTTCAGGATGGGCTGAGATTGTCCATCGAGCGGGTGTAGGACGCAGCCTCTGAATATGGACTTGATGGTCAATACAACCTTGATCATTAAAGCGAGAAATTGGGTGGCTCAGTAGCATCGGGATGCGGTGTTAGTGATAAGAAGGAGGAGCGAGCTTCTTCTTCCCGGAGGCTTGGAAATAAACGAGACTACGTTCCACGAGGGTTTCGGGGCGGGGCCTCATGAGACGAGGCTAGGTGCGGGTTACCCGATCAAGGCTGGGAAGATGACATCTCCTTGCCATCAGTAGGGACACATGGCGAAGCGTCCTCGAATCTGGAGGTTTGGGTCGGGGGACACCCACGGTCAGATCATCAGTGGGACATGAAGCCGGGCTCGGTATGTTCCTCCTTGCTGACACGGGCCGAGGGGGAACGGAGTATGTCGGTCTCGGGGTGTGACCGACATCGAGTGTTTTTCCGCAGACGAGGGACCAAGGGCCAAAGTATGGAGTCGGAGTCGAGGCGGAGATATGGTAGGGACTTCGAGGAGACTCGAAGTGTCACACCACATTACTCAGCAATTTGACGTGAATCGATGAGTGATTCGAGTGCGTTTCAACTCTTTTGCCTATGGGCAAGGGTGTTATTTATTTCAGTGCATCGCATTCCTTTATTACTTGCATTGTGGGAAACAGAAATTGGGCTTAGAGGTTGAGACCTTAGGCAGACGCTGCGTGTAAGTTCTCTACTAGGGACTAAAGGCGAAAATTAGTAGGATATGTCGAGGATGTGAGTTAGAGATCTCGGTATTCTACTCACAGTGGACCTTGGTCATGGACATGTCTTCGAGGTTGAGGTCATCCTCGGGTCAGGTAAGTTGGCGGCATATGGTTGTCATAGATTGGCCGTATGAGAGTACGCTACACACTAGACGATACTTGTGTTGTGTTTCAGGGGAATAGGCACGATGTTTCACCCCATACTGTGTATGATTCACGGGTAGCACGGGCGGTGACAAATTTGGCTAGCCTGGCCTTACTACTGGAGGATGAGGTGAGACGAGGATGAGTGAACCTCGGGTGGTTGCGATCACGAGGGATGTTTTTCCGGAAGAGCTCTGGGATTACCTCCACGGGGATGTAGACTCCGCATTGAGATTGCATCACAGTCGTCGCCCATTCTATGACTTCACATAGGATGGCGCCGGTTGATTCACGAGCTCAGTCGAATCAGGGATCTTGACGAGTTTCATTAGATCGAGCGCACTTCACATGGGGCGCTCAGGGTCTATTTGCGAAGAAGGATAAGACCCTTCGACTATGCATTGATTACAGACAGTTGAAAAGGGTTACAATCAAGAATCGATATCCATTACCAAGGATTGATGACTCGTTTGATCCAAATGCGAGTGCGAGTCTACTCGAAGATAGACCGCGTGGTTCTCCGGTTAAAGAGTTAGGCGAACATCCACTAAACGGCGTTCGGGGCGAGGTATGGCGCTTTTGAGTTCTGGTGGTACCGCTGGATTGGCGAATACGCAGGCGGCATTCATGGACCTCATGAATAAGATTGTTAACCTTATTTAGATCAATTTGTGGTGGTCTTTGTTGATGACATTCTAATGCTCCGATCGGAGGTGGAGCATGAGGATCACTTGAGAATTGTACTATAACTTTTGAGGGATCATCAATTGTATGCCAAGTTCAGTAAGTGCGAGTTTTGGCTTACTAAGGTGGGTTTCTTAGGACATGTGGTGTAAACCGGCGTATCGATGAATAGGAGGTTGAGGCTGTGATGAGTTAGGAGAGGCGAAGTCGGTCTTGGTCGTAGTTTCTTGGGATTAGCGGGTGTCTGGGAGGTTTATGGGGATTTCTCGGGTGCGGCCCTATGACGAGATTGACCCGGAAGGAGGTCAAGTTTGTGTGGGATGACTCATGTGAGCAAGCGTTCTGGGAATTGAAGAGGAGGCTTACTTCGGCTCCTATTCTAATAGTCCCGGAAAGGGGACAAAGGTACACAGTGTACTATGATGCTTCGAAAGACGGACTGGGATGTGTTCTGATGCAGTCCAGGAAAGTTGTTGCTTATGGTTATCGGTAGTTGAAGAATCACGAGCAAAATTACCCCACGCATGACATGGAGTTGGCAGCCGTAATCTTCGCCCTGAAGATTTGGCGCCATTACTTATATGGTGAGCAATTCGAGGTGTTTTTAGACCACAAAATTCTGAAATACATCTTCACGCAGCGAGACCTCAACATGAGGCAGCGTAGGTGGATGGAGTTTTTGGAAGATTATGACTTCACTTTGCATTACCATCCCGGTAAGGCAAATATGGTGGCTGATGCGCTTAGCCGAAAGTCACAGGGAGTATTGGCTAGTATAGCTTCCCGAGAGTGGCGGATGCTTTCGAGCGGTGAGGCGATTCAGTTGCGATGCGATGGCGGGCTCGAGGTACCTTAGGATGTTCATGGCTGCGTAGTTTCTTGGCGGTGATAGAGTCGGAGGCGGGGCCCGTGAGGCTTCGGTATCCATCGGGGGCGGTACGGTCGGGTATAGCGGACGAAGGTGAGCCATCCACACGGATGGTAGTCTTCGGTATAGGGACGAGTTGTGGTCCCTAGTCGGGTGAGGAGGAGATCCTCAAGAGTTCCATTGCTCCGATTTCTTTGTGTGCATCGGGTGGCACAAAAGATGTATCATGACCGTCGCCCGATATCAGGCGGGATGAAGAGCATGTCGGGATTTTGTCGACGATTGTCTCACGTGCTAAGCGAGGTCAGGCGAGCACTAGAGGCTAGCAGGGCTACTCCAGCCATTGGAGATAGTAGAGTGGAAGTGGGAGCACATCACGATGGACTTTGTGACTCACTTGCCACGGACATCGTGGAAGCATGATGCGGTGTGGGTTATAGATGGAGCGACTCGCCTGGTGGCACATTTTACGGCGTGCGAGATGACCTTCACACTGGAGGAATTCTGTAGGTTGTATATACGGGAAATGGTACGGTTGCATGGAGTGCAGTCTCTATAGTATCGGATCGGGATCCTCTGTTTACGGCTTAGTTATAGAAGAGTTTCCAGAAGGCCATGGGGACCACGGTAGCCGATGATAAGCTTTTCATCCTTAGACGGATGATCGATGACGAACTGTTCTTGCTTCCCTACACCGCATGTGTGTCCCTTCTTGTGACTCTACCTCCCTTACCTCGACACAGGGCATGCTGCGAGCATGCATCCTAGATCTCAAGGGTAGCTGGGAGGAGCACTTGTCCTTGGTAGAGTTTGCCTACAATAACAGTTATCAGGCGAGTATTCAGATGGCGCCCTATGAGGCTCTCTATGGGAGGCGTATCGATCAACGATATGTTGGGCGAGAGGTGGGAGAGAGCTCCATCAACGGTCTGGAATTTTATTAAAGACACCTCGAGGAGAAGGTGGGTATGATCGGAGCGTCTCCTTATTGCTTTAGAGCCGGAGGGATTACGATATCGACGGCGACCTCACAGAGTTCGAGGCGGGTGATCATGTCTTCTTGAGAGGTGACGCCTAAGAGGATGATGGATTGACCAGCTGGGAAGCTATCGCTGGGACACAGTGGACCCTTCGGTACTCGACGGGTGAGCACGGTTGCGTGTGTCGGTGCTTGTGCCACGAGTTTGTCTAGCGTTCATGAGGTATTCCACGTCTCTGTAACAGGAGAGTACACTCGAGGATCCAACTCATATATAGTGGATTGGGGTGAAGGCTTTATTGATGCGGATGAGACCTTCGGAGGACGGTGTGTATCATGGATGGCCAGAAGTAGGTTTGCGTGGCAAGACCGTGAGGCTTGTAAAGGTGTTGTGGCAGCACTGAGGAATCGAGGAGGCGACATGGGAGCGCGAGGACACCGTGCGCGTCAACTATCCCTTCTTGTTCGACGGGAAAGGTGCGTTTTCCAGTCATTAATGTTATACATGACTGTTGCATATGCATGTGTTTGAATGTGTATGTATGCGAAAATTTAGGGACGAAATTATTTTAAGGGGGAGAGAGTATAAAACCCGTGAAAATTTTAAATTTGAATTTTTGAGATAAAAAAGGGGCAAAATTATAGTTTACTGGAATAGTTCGGAGAAAAGTTATTATTTTTCTAGATCTCGGATGGTGAAACGGATTGCACCGTTGGAATTGTCTCACGAAATCTAGCTACCCAGTCGAATTTCGTTGAATTCAGAGGATAGTGAGATTTCACGTATTCGAAGACAAGCAGTGTCAGGCGACACATGGCGAGCCATGTCAGATGACATGGAAAGCATGTGGGTATTTTGGCATGCCATGTGTCAGCATGCTATCTGTCCTTTGAAAACTATATAAGGGGCTTCCACATGAAGTGTTCATATGACGAGGGTACTTGAGAAGCTTTTAGTTAGACAGGAGCAGCCAATGAGGAGAAAGGAGGGGGAAAGGGGGGAAAGAGAGAAAGGGAGGAAAAGGAGAAAGAGAAAAGGAGGAAAGGAAAAGGAGAAAGGGAGGAAAAAAAGAAAAAAGAAAAGAGGAAAGAAAGAAGAAAAGAGCAGAAGAAAGGGAGGAAGGGGAAAAAGAAAGAGGAAAAGGAAGGAGTGTTGCGCGGTGAAGCAAGCCGGATGGCAAAGAGGCAGGCTGCCCCCGCAAAGTGGGATTTCCTCATACTTTGGTTATTTTACGCCTAGGGGCTGTGTAATGGCCTACGGGTTTCGTTCGGTTTTCCGGGAGAATTTGTATGTTGTGTGGTTTGTTTGTGATTGTGTGATGGTTAAAGACCGGTTTCATAGGGTTTGGGACCCATTAAGACGGAACATTGTGTTTGGGCGAACGAAAATCCGGCGAGATAATGACAGGGGTGTGCTCAAATTTCACAACCTTGTGAATCGGCCGCGTCAACTTTGGATGGTCATAACTTTCTCGTCCGAACTCCGATTTACGCGTTTTTGGATTCTAAGAAAAGCTCGCCGAGTCTAGAATTTAATAAGATAAAGTGCTTAGCAAAAATGTAGGTTGAACATTGGGCTGGGTCACGAACACGTTGAGGAATAGTCCGTTCTAGTTTTAGGAACTGCTTTTAGACAGTTTGTAACCCGAAAATGTGGAGTATGGCCCTGAGCAAGAGGAATTGTGTGTTGGATGTTTTTGTGTAGTATTTCTGAAAACTAGACTTCTGGACTAAGTCAGTTATTTCTTAGGCAGAAACATGTGGGATTTATGGCCGGGAATGGCTAATGTGTGTTATTACCATAGAATTGATGACATACTGAAGATGTGAAATTATGTGACGTATGTGATGAAGATGGGAAAATAATTGATATGCATTGGGCTGTATGATTTGACACACTATGTCTCAGCACGAGAATATAGTTATAGCATTACTTGCCTAAGTAATGGTTGGAAATTATGTTAATACATGCTTGGACCGATGTGTTGACATGAATGAACTAAATGATAGAAAAAGATGTAGTGCATGCTTATGTGATGTCTTGATTTGAATGTATGGAATATTAACATATTTATGTATGCTGATGTTAAAGCGAATATATGGAATGTTATTATTGCATTAGACATGAGTGTTCATAACACACACACCAGTGTATGGTGTAAAATGTCCATGTAGAGGTCTTTATACATTGGTCATGGGTTTGAGTGCGTGGCACAAATTGCATTACATTGGTGTATGCGGTAACAAGTGACCATGGGTGTGTGTACATGGTACTTGTTTGACAACTGCGTTTAAGCGTAGTCGTGTGGGCTTGAAATGGGGCGAAGTCGGTGAGTTCACGATTAGCGAAAATGGAAAATTAAATGTGTCGGCGTGCCGTAGGGGACAGGCCCACTTTCGGGTGGCTTTGGCTTACAGTTAAACAGTATCCACGGTGAAAACTGAAAAAATGGAGGGTGTAAGGGCAGGTGGGACTTGAAAGTTATGTTGCCGAAAAGACACGAAATGATTAGTAATATCATAGACTACGGGTTGTGAGATGGGAGTCGGGGCGACTCGGTATTGATTTCTCAGTGGCGCTTGCATTGGGTGGTGGGTGGGAGGTTGACCCGGGTACTTGAGACATGTAGAGTGTCGTCTCATACATGCATGTAAATTTTCCATGATAGGACAACATCTTATGCACAGATTGGTTGTTTGTTTGACTATGGTAATTGTTGCATGTGCACCCTAGGTGGGGAATAGCCCTTGGCAAGTTTATCTCTGCAGAGGCGTTAGCTCACCTCGTCGTGGGACCTCCCTTTCAAGTACAGGACAAGTACAGGCAGACGGCGCTCCTTAGAGGCCGGGATTATGAAGCGGGCCGGCGGCGTGATTTTTGTGTATATATTAGAAACTGAACTAGTTTTATATATGTTTGTATTAGGAGTGATGTAACCGCTCTTGGATCTATAAATGTATGGTCTTGAAAGCAGGTATGGGCCAGTATGGATGATGGGCCCTATTGGGTCATTTTACTGTCAGGGTCTGTGATATGAGACACCACCACAGGTTCCATGAGTTGGCCGGTGGTCGCGGGACCCCGGGTTTTAGGGTGTCCTGAACCGGTGAGAGGTCATGAGAGACTTTTGCAGTCAAGCTGGGTGTAGAGGGGCCCCATGCCACTTGTGCGGCCTAGTCATTTGCTATGTATCAGAATTGAGATCGTTCAATCGGGTTCTGCCCGACATTAGGCCCAGGGTGTTATTGGTGCCCGACCATGGAGAAAATAATGTATTTATTTCACATGAGCAGTTGTTCGCGACTTAGCTGTAATATCCGTCTTTGATGACGGGTTTTGCACTTTACTAGGGCACCTCTTGCCTCCATCCGGCGATCTTTTGGATCGATGGGTTTGATGAGTATATAAAATATTCATTACAACCACATGTTTCTCAGTTTTTAGTAATGGTTTATGTTAAATAAGTGTCCTAATGCTCTAAATGTTCATGGCCATAGATTAGGTCGTCCATTTAGTAGGGTGTGCTAATTTAGAGCAAAGACAAAAGTAGAGAAAAGTGGAAATCAACAAACATAACAACATATATCTGACACTTAATTTTTCTGTATTAATAGAAATCGAAATGGCTGAAAGCTGCAGAACTACATTCTAGAATTTGTGAGATTTCCAAAAAAAATAAGATCACTCAATTGAATCCGGACAAGAGAGATACACGACCGGGAAGTTGGAATAAAGCAAAATGGCGGCAGAGTAGCAACAACCAACCGGTTATGATATATTGCCTTTTAAACCTAGAAAATGACATCGATGGGCTGTTCTTGTCTGATGATCACTTGACACCATTAGTGCCAAATTACCTTCATTTCGAGATAATCGAGATCCTCCCCACTAACATAATCCCTCTATCCCATCTTTGGAGGTTCTCTAATTCTCTTACCACCCTTCATTATCCTCAATGTCCCCATTATTTGGAGATACATCTCCTCTTTCTCTATCATTTTCAACTCCATTATTGTTTTCACCTCCTCCCTTTTATTGTCATTTCTCCCTTCATCATCATCTCCCCATTCTAAATCTACCAAATGTTCTTCATAACTCTCATCCCAATCCATTGTTTTCCTCTTTAAATATCACATCCCCTACTCACTACTACCTTTTTTTGTAATAGGATTAAATAGTCTATAGCCCTTGGTTCTCAACACCCAATATACATATAACACTTCTATTTCCTAGTTTAGTTCTTCGTACCTTTGGCACATGAACATGTACTATGCGGTGAACTTCGAAAATGATCATGACCATTTCCTCCATTCTTAAGGGTGATGTTTTGATTGCCGTCGGACATCTATTCAACCACCTTGTGCTCCAGTTACTGCCTCAGCCCAAAATGTTTTTGGGATTTTCTTCTTTGAGAGCATTGCACAAACCATGTTCATTACTGTTCTATTCTTTTGTTCAACCATGCCGTTTTGTTGAGGGGTGTAGGCTCTGTCACTTGCCGCTTAATGTCGTTTTGCTCACATAAATTTTCAAGCGAGATGAACTCGCCTCCCCTATCTGTATGTAGACACTTGATAGGAAAACTTGTCTCATTCTCCACCATCTTCTTAAAACACTTGAAATGACTTGAATGCCGACTTCTCCCATCTCAGGAAAATATATCCATGACCTTCTACTATAGTCATCAATAAAACACAAAGTGTACCTTTTGTTGCTATTGGACATGGGAGTGATTGGATCGTAAATGTCTACATGGATGAGATCGATATCGGCAGCTCTTTCTAAGTCTTCTCGATTATAGGATCAAATGATGTTTACTAACATGAGTCTGTGCACAACTTATAAGGCTAGTAAACTTGGGAGGCCATACCATTTCTTGCTCTGCAAAGTTCTCAAACCCCTTGTAACCCAAATGTCCATGCAACGTGCCAAAGTTGTGATAGATTCTGTGAGTGTGAAGACACTCATTGTGTTGTTGAGACATCACTTGTGATTGAGCAAGTAAAATAAACATCCTATTTGCACTCATATTGGTCTCAATGATCAAGCCCTTATATGAGTGGTAGATCTTGCATACCCCTCCCTGAATCGAATCGCCAAGCCTTTCTCTTGAAGTTGTCCTATGCTCAAGAGATTATTCTTGGGATTACGGAACATAGTACCTCGAATAAAACATGATTGATCAATTTAGAGCAGCTTCACCCTCCTTGCCTATAACATTCTCCAGGTATTATTTCCCTAACGACCAATTGCAGCTATCATCAATCTCCAAGCAGACATGGATTCTATCTCCACATGTGATTGAACACCATTTGAGATCAAGGAACCGCCATCTTTCTT
Source organism: Tetrastigma voinierianum (assembly GCA_016808115.1). Taxonomy (NCBI): domain Eukaryota; kingdom Viridiplantae; phylum Streptophyta; class Magnoliopsida; order Vitales; family Vitaceae; genus Tetrastigma; species Tetrastigma voinierianum. Next base: position 50,641 of record JAEQBH010008636.1, read on the forward strand.
TTAGCTCCTTTCATCTCTACATTGGACATTAACAGCATCTCTTCATCCTCATCAAGCTCGGCATAGTTATTCTTTATTCCAAGAGGGCATTCATGTTAGTGTGATTTGTGACACCGATAGCATTCAATTGTAGCTTTATTGAAATTGGTATTTATTTCTTTGCCTCTTCCCTCTTCCTTTGCCCACATAAGCAACACGACCTTGTTCTCTGTCCTTCACTTCTTCCGTCTGACCTTCAAAACTTTGTTCTTCTACTATTTTTCCGAAACTTACGCTCATGCACCTGATTAATAAGAGCTTTGAAGTTTGCACATCCGAATTATCAATATCCTTTAATACTCTATGCAGCAAATGATAGTTAAATTTCGTGAGGTACGCAAGTATCCCACGATCTTCACATCCTCCGTCTCTCTCCATAGACTCGCATCTTGTTAGCTATTGTCATAACTCTCTGAAAAATGTGCTGCCACTCTCTTTCAACTGGACTTCATCTCTAGGGTTTCAAATTCTGTGGAGCTTGAAGATGGAGTCTTCGTGCCCATTCCCTTTAAACTTTTTCTTCTGGCATCCCAAATATCTTTGCGGTATCCTTCTTTGAGGGTGATAATGAGAACTATGCGGTCGATGGCTGGAAAGAGTAGTTCTTCACTTTGAGGTCCTTCGGCTTCAACTCATCAATTTTCTTTTGCTATCCATTTGTCTAGATCCACTCGTTGGCTCAACATAACCGGTCTCGGCCCCCAAGAAATTCCTTTGAGCGAAAGTTTCCATAAGCATGCTCCAGTGGTCATAATGACCATCAAAGCGCGAGAATGGATGGTTGCATGACATTTCGCCCATTTGGACATCTCTCTCACACACCTATTGGCAAATCACTCAAAATTTGTGGCTTTTGTTTTTAGGCGGTGAAATACAATACGGTGTTGGGAAATTGTGATTACAAATGAAAGCGAGTTGACATATATTACGGATGAATGATCCTAATTTCTTATTGATAAACTTGGCATTACTATAGCGTGAGAAATAACAAGAAAGATAAAAACTCATGTTTAGCATTACATGCTAATGTGGTTAAGTAAGATAGAGTCAATTGACTATTATCAGTCCCAACTAGCCCTAAAGACTAGGGATTTATTAACAGAAATAAAAATTGAGTAAATAGGACTCAATAAACTCCTAAAAACAAGCAACGACCTGACAAATTTCTAGGAAGAGCAAGAAGCAGCTGTCAAGCAACTACGAAAAAGTATGATGTTCAAAGCAAATCCTGTTCCTAGTTTTCACGTGAGGACCCCACGCAAAGGTTGAAGAGAAGCAATAACGTTATTTTGCACTATGGGAGAAATATGTTCTTTGTAGACATGCAGATATTCTTTCTATCATTTTCATTTGGAATACCCCAGACATTTAATGTTGAAGCTCTCATTCATAAATGAAGTTTAACTATTGCGATTAATTGGCTTCCATGAATTGGCTGAAATTACCAAATGCAGGCTGATTTCTTTCTACCAGCACCACCATGAAGAAATCATACGAGATCTGTATAAATCATACATGATTAAGGTAATTAGTTAACATCTCCTTTCCTTGTGTATGTTGTTTCTTGAGGTTTTTTTTTTTTTTGGTTTTGTCGTCTTTTCCTCTCATATCATTTGCCGTTTTCTTTTGCGGGAATTGTTAATTGTCTTTAGAACCCGCGGCCCTCGCCTCATAGAATCATATTCTCTGAAGTGAAATTGGTCTGTTTTTGCTAGAATGCAAATTGTCCCTTGAGAATAATGTATATTTGTTAAGTGTTCATTACGTGTTTGTTTAGTAAGAAAAAGTATTTCAAGAGACTGAAATCTCATTTTTTCCAAGAAAAGTGAATAACGGTGCATATTTAGAAGAAAAGTAAGAATATTTTGCGTGTAGGGAATGATTTTGGATTTGTAACCATAAGGGAAATCATAATGTAAGAAAAATAATGGAGTTGCTCCCCTATGGCCGGGGTTAGTCCGGGGTTAGTCGCAAGCTGTGGCTATAAACCATCCCTATGGTTGGGGTCAACCACAAACCGCGATTATAAATCATCCCTATGCCCAGAGGTCAGCCATAAACATAAACTGTGGTTATAAACCATCTCTATGGTCGGGGTCAACCACAAACTGCAGCTATAAACCACCTTATGGCTGGGGTCAATCATAAACTGCGGCTATAAACCATCTCTATGACGAGAATTAAACCACAAAGTGCGATTATAAACTATGTCAAAATTTATTTTCGATAAAGAGCTATAGCCACGGTTTATGAAGTGATGTGTGTCTATAAGATTTCTCTCCGCACCACCTATAGTCATGTCATGTTGCGGATGCCTTCATTGGTAGTTATATTTTATTGTTACATTATATACTACTTTTAGTCAGGGTTGGTGACCACGGTTAAAGGCTTTCTTTCTTGTAGTGAATATTAATTCTATTGGAGGAAATCCGGAGCAAATGAGGTTAGGATATGGAAAAAAACTAAAGAGTACTCCAAAAGGGAATATAGAAGATGAGAATGACCATTTAGAAGTGAAAACAAAATACAATTGTCATAAACATTTTATAATGACCTCAAGCTTAGATTCTTTTAATGGTTTTAAATTGCTCAAATCCCCATTTGAATTATTAATGTTTTAGCTTTAAAGTTTGAAATTTGAGACATGCGGAATTTTGTATCACTACTCTAAACAGAAATTTAATAATTGGTAATTTTGAATCACAAGAAGAATATTGTTTGGATCATTTATGCTTTACGCCTTTAGACTTGAGATATGAAATGATCGTCATGGGTGAATTGAGTTTTGGGGTGTGGTTCATGATGTTAACATGCATTGGGAATATTTCTTAGTTTAGCAGTATCACACTGTCTATTTAGGAGAATGATATTAACATACATGAAGGAGAAATAATTTAATAAAGTATGCATGTAAAGGTCCAAGAGTTGGTATCAAAGCATTTTGAGGATTTGAATCCCAAAAAACATTCTCTAAATAATGACCAAACCATCATTCTTTTTAATACTTAAATAACTCTCCATGTATTAAATAATGTAGGGCATGCCATCCACCAAACCAACTATTTACTCTTTCCCTCTCTCTTCTCTCATCTCTCATCTTCTCTCTCCTCTCTCTCAGGACTTGATCACCCTCTCAGCCCTTTCTATTTTTAATGCTGAATATATGATTTGATCGAGTTGTCATGTCCTTTAGATTTTTTTTTTTTTTGCTCCAATGGCAGATGATGGAGAATCAAAAACCTCTTTCAATAGAAAGGGAGGTTTCAAAGAAGGGGATGTTTTCAAAAAAGGGAGACACCAGTACCAGTTGTAGCAAAGAATGGGATAACTGAAATGGTAGAGCGAATCCTACGGTTTCCCCCATGACCATTCTGGACAGAGACTCAGAAGGCAATAATATAGTTCTTTTGTCAGTCAAAAATAGGCAAACCAAATGGTACGAGCTATTGGGAACAGTGCATTGCCCAATAGCATAAGGTAAGATGATTATAAATCTTACCCTTTTGGTTCACTCAGGATGCAATGGGAAATCAATTGGCACAAGGTATATTCTTCTTTTGCTATTCCTTTAATTTTGGAAAAAAAAAGTGTCCACACGTTTAAGGGAAACTTGTGTTCATTGTTAAAACATGTATAAGGGCATAGAGAGAGTCTGGGGTTCGAGTTCGAGTAGAAAACTAGGTTTCAACTTTTAAATTATTGCAAAAATTAAGGCATAAAAAATACAAAATACGTTATTTAAAAAAAATAATTGTGTTTTAGATATGGTAGTACCTAAGTACTACTTTAACAAACTGTAAGTATTATCTTAATACTATTCATTAGGGTAGTAGCTACTGCTCATTAAGATAATATCTATAATTTATTAAAGTAGTATCCCCAAGTAATATTATCGTATTTAAAAGCATGGTATTTTCAAATAAAAATATACAAATCTTGTATATTTTTTTGTATTTTTATATCTTCTTTGCTATTATTCCTCTTTAAATCATCTTGTAATTATTTCCAAATCGAGGACTGAAGCACAAGTTTTGACATTAATTAATACCAGCCCTAGTTAATAAATCTTCCATTAGCATTGTGTACCACGAAATTTCTTTAAGAGTCGGAAAAATGAAAATAAGACAGCAAAGGAGGTGTTCATGAGACACATGGTGTTTATGAACAATGGCTAATCGAACCTCGATTCATGCAGGAAGTGGCAAAGGTTGTGGCTCTTAAGTAACTTTAAACCTATTTTTATTTCCATAAATTTTATTTTCTTCAACTTTTCTCTTTATTGTGCTTTCCACTATCTTGGGGTTCCAGGAATGAAGATTTATGCTTTACTTGGAACTCGGAAAGTATTAAGAAAAGAAAATAGAGAGGAAAATAAGGAGGAAAAATGCAAAGAAAAAAATTTAGAGGAAAATAAAAAATGTTTTAATCATTTTATTTGTTTCTATATGTTATATAAGCTATCATTATTATTATTATTATTTTATAGTGAAATCAAGGAAACATAGAGAAAATTATTTTTAATATTTTTTTTTTTTTCATAATAATTTTCAGCTTCCAAATAGAGCGGTAGTGTTTTTACTTGTAAACTTATTTTCTAGCTCCACACTTTATTGTCTTTGTAATTTCATCTGGGTGCTCTCCCATTTTAGCAACAACATTGAAGGAATTATATACCTTTCTCTCACTTTTTTTTTTTGTTTTCCTTTTTCTCACTTTTTTTTTTTTTTGTTTTTGTTTTCCCGGAGTTTGGTGACTGTTTGTTGTATGAAATCACTAATACTAAAATGGCTTTGAGTTTTTCTTAAGCTCATAACAGTCATTCCTTTGTCTTGTCTTATCTTCTTTTACCAACTTCAACTCCCATTTCCTACAGTTTCTTTCTTTCTTTATGGGCTAAGTTAGTGATAAGATCAGCATTATCTTAAATTCCCAGATCAAATTCATGATCAGACCAATATCAGATGATTTTTCCCATTGGGAATATTCAGACTAATAGCTACCACACAATCCACAATGGAATAAAGTGATCAATGTGCTTAAACAGAATGCTTATCTATTCACTAAAATTTACTCTTTTCTATCACAAACTTGCTGTACTCCATTAAATCGATGCTTGTTCCGGGTTCTAATAGTGCCTATGAATCACGAACCAGCATGTTATTTGACAAGAAGGAGAACCCCAAAGGCGATGCTTGAAATGCCTCCATATCTGAAATGCTGAAGCCTTTATTTTTCCCCGTTGGTTTGTTTCTGTGCAGAGGTCACTTCTTTCTGAAATTGTTTGTTTCTATTGCAGTTCAATTTGACTTGGCCAGTCTTTCCGTGAATTCATTTAGTTTGTTTGTTTTTTTAAATAATAAATATTTGGTTTATGCATTTGATCAATCAAATATTTAATTCAAATTTGTTTCTTTTAAATAACTCTATTTCAAGTCATTCACTGCATGAGAAGTGTTGTACGTGAAAGTTTCAATTAATTAGCTAATTTAATTAATATTGGCCCAAGGTGGGATCTTTTAATTAATCAAATATATGTCTTATTTTAAATGCAATTTCCTTTAACCGAGTCATGTGTGTTTCATTTATGGCTTTTCTTTTAATTACTTTTTTTTTTTTGGCTTACACTTTATTGAGTCCTATCATATTATGTGTTTTGCACTCCTTTTTTTAACTTTACTGCGATGATCACAACATATATATATATATATATATATATATATATATATATATATATATATATATATATATATATATATATACTATTCACTAATAGAGTGAATTTCATTGGGATCATGATCAAAACACAAGATGAGTACCAAAATGTTAAAATTAACTACAACATATGCAAGTAAAAATTATTATTTCATGGGTTAGTTGTACTCTAAATAAAAGCGCTAAGCCATGCAGAAACTAAATTTGTCAAACATTGACTACAATGTATACAAGGAAAAATGATTATTTTTCAATTTTTATCTGCTTGAATACCCAAGAAAATAATAAAAGGAACAAACCAACCAGAGGGACGTAAAACAGAGTCAGCTATCTCATCCAAAAGGAGTACGTTGAGGAACACGCGAAGGTTTGTAGTATGAGAGCAAAGTAAGAAGGAAACTGCTTCATACTTAAAATAAGCAACAGGCAGACATGCCATTGCATATATCACCGGATATCTACTATGTTTTAAATTCATCCTTCACCAAAACAAGTAAGGCTGCAAAGCAAACCAACATGGCTGCTAACGATATAAAGAGAGATGTCAAAGCCCATAAGAGCTTTCTTGGCAAGTCTCTTCGAAAGTCCTTTTGTTGGTATCTAGAGGTTAGTATGGACAGAAATCCAACCGTCGAAGTGATCGAAAATGCTAGAGCAATCAGAGATGAAATTGCAAAGACAATAAAAACAGGATGCCGCTCAAGGTTCGGTCTGCCGCTGCTTTCCTTCATGCCACCGGGGACGTTGGCTGTCGTGGCGAAGGCCACCGTCGTGATCAATGTTGCCACTACCGAACGTAGTTGGTTTTACTTTAGCCAGTTTCCGCCTTCTGTTACCAAGCCTCCGTGTGATGCCATGAAGACCTCTTTGGCTGTCTTGTTTTCATTGTTGCGACTCACAAAGAAACCTCTTGGTACAGAGTGCTTCACATACTGTCAATGAGTGCCGATTAAGCTAACAATTTAAATCAAACGGCTCACTATGGTAAATGGAAGATTAGTAGGTTGTGTTTGGTTCTCAGAAAGTATGAGGCTTTGTTTGGAACCTCAAAGTAATAAGAAAAGAAAATGATTTTCTTGTGTTTAGATGTCTACTAAAAAGATCTCAAAGAAAATCAAATATAAATCAAATTACCTAAAGACATACATATTTTAAAATCATACATCGATGAGTTATAGTAAATAAAATGAGTTTAAAATATGAAATAAAAATAATATATTGGACTTCACTGTCCTTTTCCTTGATTTTTCTTTCCTTCATTTTCTTTATATTTTCTTTCCCTCATTTTCTAAATGTTTGGGAATCAAACATAACCTTAATGAAATGGATGTAACTCTGCATACATTTTTATTCCAAAAATAGGAACCAATATTAAAACAGAAGAAAGAGAATACGATGAACATGCAAGTGAACCATTTGATTTCCCTGCATTTTGAAGTGCCGCAAAGGGTAAGGCTGGTAATCACCTAATGTAGTAGCAACATGCAATAGCATTAAATGCACTTTGGTCGCGCCGGTTGACTAATGGCTCGTATAGTTTGGTTTGCCTCTTTTTGACTGACAAAAGAACTATATTATTGTCTTCTGACTCTCTGTCCAGAATTTCCACGGGGGAAGCCTGTAGGATTCGCTCTACCATATCAGTTATCCCATTCTTTGCTGCAATTAGTATTGGCGTCTCCCTTTTTTGAAAACCTCTCTTTCCAATGAAAGACTTTTTTGATTTTCCATAATCTGCCACTGGAGCCAAAAAAAAAAAAATCTAAAGGAAATGACAACTTGATCAAATCATAGACTAAGCGTAGAAAGGGATGAGAGGGGATCAAGTCCCAAGAGAGAGGAGAGAGAAGATGAGAGATGAGAGGAGAGAGAGGGAAAGAGTGGAAGGAAGGGATGTGGAGTTGACATGTGGCACATCACTACATTATTTAATGCGTGGAGAGTTATTTAGGTATTAAAAAGAACGACTATTTGGTCACTATTTAAAGCATGTTTTAAGGATTCAAATCCTCAAAATGCATTATTACCTTAGTACCGACTCATTTACCTTTACATGCATATTTTATTAAATTATTTCCCCTCAATGTATGTTAACATTATTCTCCCTAAATAGATGTGAGAGTTACTGTTAAACTAATAAATATTCCCCAATGAATCAAACATAGTCTCCAAATTAGAAGCTTTAAACAGAAAATCAATAATCCCCTGAATAAATTAAAATGTAATAGAACTAGTAACAGTAGGACACACACAAATGAATACAGTATCAATTAAATGATATACCACTCCATCCACCAAACCAAACAAATATAGGCCAAAATATTTGAAGTATAAACCCAAATTTAACAATTCAAAACCATTAAAAATATATAACCTTGAAGTCATTATAAATTTATAAGATGTCTAGAGAACATTACTTTCAGTTTCAGTTCTAAAATGGTCATTCTCCTACTTCAATAGTCCCTTTTTAACTATTTGGTTCTTGTGAATATCATTTACTATTAGTTAAAACCTTTCCCTATCAATTCATTTAAAATTTTCTTCTTTATTGACCTCTTTTTACATTTCCCTAATTAGTGTTTAGAAAGAGGGATAGAACTTTACATACCTCCAACCTTTTTCTCATGTATCTCGGGAGGGTCCTGCATCAGCCTTGAATGACATACACTAAATTTGTTGTCATAGTTATTTAAAGAATAATTAAGAAGTACCAAGTGCATGATATGAACATACCATATGTTCTTTCTTTAACTTTTTTTCAGCACCTCAGATATAAATCTGCTTATTCAAGAAGATTAAATACATAGACATCTTTTAAAACCCACTCTAAGGACATGATGATCCTTTCATATCTCAATTAAAAGTAGCGTAAATGATCCAAACAATATTCTTCTTGTGATTGAAATTACATGTTATTAAATTTCTGTTGAGCAGTAATACAAAAATTACCATGTCCTCAGAATTCAAACTTTAAGCTAAAACATTAACTAAAATGTTTTTGTCTAAATCTTTACATTAATAATTCAAATGGGGATTTGAGCAATTTAAACCATTAAAAGTATATAAGCTTGAGGTCATTATAAAATATTTATGACAATTTTATTTGTTTTTCACTTCTAAATGGTCATTCTCATCTTTATATTTCCTTTTAGATACTCACCAGATTTTTCCTTATCTAACCTTTTCTTATTGTTTCATTTTTTCTTTATTAGATCCAGCCAAATTCTAACTAGTGTTTTAGAAAGATAGAGGAGAAGAGAATGAGCTTCCTTATACAACTTCACCATTTGTTGGGGCTGATCATTAAGAAATTCTCGCATTTCCTCCGGATTTCCTCCAAAAGTATTTATACCGTAGTCATGGTGAGAAGATATTCTTAGCATGAGGTCCAGGGTCTGAACAGACCATATGTTCTTTTCTTTCTTTTCTTTCACCTTCTTTCTCTCGTCTCCTAATCCGAACAAGGACGAGATGGTTGCTCATTATGTCATGCACATGTTGGGGTCGTACGTGGGATGGTGATATACCCATTGGTCCAAGGATGGTACGTAGGATCATGATGGTTGTTTGTGAATTTGGGGAAATTTGTGAGTCTTTCTTTAGTGCTCGCTCGTTTCCCTACATATGAAATGGGCATTGGGTTAATAGCTAGCGGAGTAAAATTTTTTATTGTGGTGTAAACAGTTCCCCAACAATTGTGCATGCATACAATATGAAATGGTGATATGCCTATGTGCGAAACTTAATTATCTTGATTCTGAGGAATATCGTGTATTCCTTCTTCGAGTTCCTCTATTCTTTGCTTATTTGCCTGCATATGCTTCCTGCTAGGAGCTGGCAATCCATCTCTATCTGTTACTGAAACTATACAAAATTCATTAGGTTCTTTTCTTAGCATGAGCTGGCAATATTCATGACCATGAACAAGCATACAGCTACTTACATATTGTTGTTTAGATACATTTCTTTGATAATAATAATTCTTATATAAAATATAATTATCTTAATTAGAGAATTACGGTAAGGTGACTATTTTCAATACCGTTTTGTATAAAGCACTAAAAAATTATCTAGTCACCTGACTATTTTTTCCAATACCATTTTTATACCTGTCTTGTAGTTCTCTGGATAATTCTCAGTGTTCTTGAGCTCCGTGAAAAATGTTTGTGCATGTCTGTATGATCACTTCTTGGCAATTGTCACGAGAATAATATTGTTCCAGCGAGTTTTCGACATGTAAACCTTGCAAAAAAATATATAAATATAAAGGTTTCATCTGCTTTTACTGATTAGGTTTGGATGGTCAAGCAGCAAGTACTCTTACAGTAGAGTAATTCTGTTGATGAATCCGTCTGGGCGAGAACCACTTCTGAATACACATATGGGTTACTGGCTAGGAGATGCAGTGCAGTTAACGCACACATATTGTTCCTTGGAATAAAGTTAAAAATTTGGAAATCTGACTCCTTTTTTCCAGTTCAACTACATGAAGAAACGCATCTTATTGTGAGAACGGGATGAGAGAATATATAAGAAAATAAATAGTAAAGCCAAGCCATTATTCGGACAATGAAACCGAAAAGATTATAAAGGAAAAATTAAAAGAGCCCAATTGATTGTTTTCTTGGATTATTTTATATTTTAGTTACAAAACAAAGAACCATGTTTGGGAAGGCCTTAACCCAAACTGATGTTTGGTTAGGCTTTGAACCTACTTTTTAATCAGGATGGATTTGGGTTAAGTTTTATCAACTGGATTTAAATACGGGTTGGGCTTGGGCAACTGATGTTTGCAACTCCCTATAAGGTCCATTCTAATGATATATAGCCCACTCCATATGGGTCTAAACATCTCTCTTAATCCCCCTATAATAGATGAATCTCCAAGACGTGCATTGTGTACATGGGATGTATAATAGAGAAATATCAACCCGTGGATAAAAAAAATACTCAAAATAATCCAAATCCATATATGAAAAAGTAACATAATCACAAATAGGGACAAATCACAACCAGCCTGTCAAAGGAGGATGGTGGCCTGGGTCCACAAGATGAGACCCTACCAATGTCTGGCTATGCCTCATAAGTACATCCCTGATGGAAATAAAACTAAAGCAAGAACAATTGAAGATCCTCATAACCCTCTAAATTAAAGCAAACCCCAAAATGTGTCTGGAAGATAAAGACCTCCGAACCATATGACAATTATCTAATACTTATATCTCAAATCCAAGCCGTAGAATAACTTCATACCTCATATCTCCAATCCAAAGAAACCACTAACATCCTCCAAAAGATCTCATCTCCAACACAAAAGCTTATGACCTAACACCCTCAAAACTCATCATGCATCTGTCTATCTGATAACGACTCAAAAGTCAACAACTTTTCCTTTCTCAAAACCTTTTCTTATATCACTTTTGATGCTAATTCATCATAATTACCCATTTTTACGAGTTGTTAGGTCCCAATCCTCAAACTAATTTTTTTTTTTAGTACAAGTGTGCTTTCAAGCCTTTTTAGGTATTATTACGGCTCTTGGATTGCATGAGGATTTGCAATGAGGACATTTTGGGGTCTCAAGTTCAAGTTTTGAAGCTCCGGATTGAGATTTAATCAAGTTGAAGCCTTGGAAACATGATTGAACGAGAGACGAAGGTTGAGAACCACACACTCCCGAGTTTGCGCACCCACTATTTCGTACCCACACCTAGTTAGGTGCGAACATGTATTTTCCTTGGTTTCCATATCACAGCATTTAGTCATGAGTAGTCGCCCTAATCTTATGGTTTGGTGAATCCAAGCCCCCAACATGATGGATCCCGAGGGGTAAAAGTGCTAAATTCTAAGGAAGAGTGTGGGAATGTAACATTTGTCGCCTAGGAAGCGGAGGTAAAGTCTTGGGTGCTCTCTAGGGGTTGAGCATGACATTCAACTCGTTAGATGATCCTTGGATGTATTCGATGAAGAAGGTTTGCACTCTTGGCCACTTAGTCATCTTGAAACTTGGCAAGTCCAACTAGCATATCAGATTCTTCTTGAGAAGATCCTTCCGCTGTTATGTGCGACCATGATTGTCTCTTGTCCAGACCCTGAAAGAGTCAAAGTGTAAGCCTTTCCAATGATATATTAAGCATCACAACTCTGTCATACACCTAGAACATGTTCATCGTTATAAATCTATAAGAGGAGTACCATGATTATCCTTTGAATTCATCACACATGTATTCTTGGTGAAACTAAGACTCGAGATGCTTTTAAATTCTGATTTACAACCAAATAATCAGCCAACCTCATAAAAATATGCTTTTTACATTGAAAAGAAGAATTTTCACTAGCAATTCACCTAGGATTACCAAACTAAGTAGAAGCCCATCCCAAGGGCGACCTAAAACCATTATACCTACAGTAGCCCCAACTCTGTAGCTAGATAGATTCAGGTAAATTTTATGCATCGTGAACCTAAACACCAGGCAACGAATCACTATCACCATGTTGAACATGACTAGAAAAATGAGGATCAAATGTGGTCATAGGATTTGCAACTGAGCCTAACTAATCCACACTAATAGATCCTCGATGATGACATCTAAATAGTATGTCGAAGAGCTATACAGATCTATATAATCGAGACCAACTCTAATGGTAGAGTAGTACAAATCCATCCTAAGTGATGGCACGGCTGGGGAGTGGCCTAGACTCCAAGAGAGTCAACAATTCAGCATCTGCAAGCCTTTGCATATACTAGCTCAATGGCACTCTAAGAGAAGCATCGTGATATCCTTGGAGCGAATGAGGTAGGAGTATGTAAAGAGTGCAACTATATGTCTGTGTGGTGGGGAACTCTAGCGGGATTGTATAACGTGACTATGTTGTAGCATGACGGGAGCCTATCAAAACAAATGGCCAGGTGGGCTGACTATGTGATAGTCGAGGTAAAGGTGAATACGACTCATTAGGCTACGTGGAGCTATGGCGACCTCCGGTGACCCTCTTGTCTGAAGAAGAAATTTTTTAAACACCTAGACTCCACTCTCACGTGGCCTATACATATGATTTGTTAGGAAAGAATCTAGCCACAAACCTCTAATACCCTCTCTATGCTAAAATAGTTTGAAATTGATGATCTGAAATTTGTGAATGATACGATCAAGTGTCTAGCAATCCTCAGGTTGCAATCTCTGATACCTTCTATACTTGCTCTTTCTATCTCTCTCTCTTTCTCTCTTAAGGTTGATGAGCAAAAATCTGGCCTCTCCCTTGCGGGTGAGAAAATAAATCAACAGTCTCATCGATGCATGCGAAAGCATCGAGATCTCTCCTCAAATACATCGATACGCGATCTTGAAAAGAATATTGTCTCAAGCTCATATTTTAAAGTCATCCCAGTCCTTACTTGAGGTGGATCTACCAGTACAAATATATTGCCTTCCACCACTCAGGATAATGGAAATAGGGTACCAATTGTTTATCATCTCTGGCTCTCATGACCAAATTACTCATGAGTTTGAAGTGTGCTTGAGACATCCGATTAAGCGATTAACCTATATATATATGAGGTTCTAACCCCATGCCAAATTTGTATTTTTAAAAATAAAAAAATTGACTACAAAGAAGATACGAAAATAGTATGACTAAGTAGAGAAGAAATAATTAAAAAAACACACGAAAGAAAAAAAAAGCAAGGAAACAAAAAAAGAAAAGAAAACTTGGCACACTTGTCATTTTAACTATGACCTATGCTTGCAGTGGCACCTTTGAGAAAGTGTCAAGGAGAAGATTAATGTAGAGAAGGAAGCTACAGCTCATTGGGTAATAAACCTGGTGAATATTTTTCCCTTGTTGATTTAACATGTTAGGAGTCAATAAAATGCGACCAGAAAAATAATAACGCCAGCGGAGATAATCACAAAAAAAAGCGGAGGGAGTGCAACGTGGAAAAGGCCTCCCAAGTGAAGAAGAAAAAACCACAGGATCTTTGTCGGAGTCCACCCAAATATCACTATAATAATTTAGGTACAAAACCTAATTCTAAACTAGGTTCAACACCTAGTTTTTCAACTAATCGAGAGAAGATGCACTTCCAGATCCCAAAACAATACACGACCATCTAAATATAGTGAATAAAAATAATGAGCGGATCTAGCCTCAAATCAAGGCAGTTGATGAAGATCTCACTAGAAAAATGTCTCAGTTTGATGCGAATAAACTTCTGCGTAAGTATGCCCCAAAAATTCCTTTTTCCACCTGCCAACTGCACAAATCGGTGCGCATACAAATCTGGTAACTCTCCTTTGCTGCTTGTATGGCACGGATCCTGACCTTAAATCACTCTACGATTTGTACAGAAAAAATCTTTGCCAAAAAGGTTTCTGCAAAAGAAAAAAATGTCAGCTGCATTTTTTACGCACCTAAAAAACCACACTTACTTTATGCCTCCTCGGGTTTTATAATAAGGCACATGGCCTAATGTTCAAGAGAAAGTGGGCTATAATTTAGGCTGGTTCCACATTTACAATCTCCCCCTCAGCTGACATGAGTGCATAACATCGGTTAGAGTCCATGCTTAGTGACGCTGCAAGCCGACTTCTCTCTGTCATAACTTTGTCCTTCATGCTCGGAAAGTTAAAATCTGTGTGAATCTTCTTAAGCTTCATAAGCTCTTTTTCGATGACATCTATTAACCAATGATACCATGTTATGCTTTATGCGGGAATGGTCTGAAGTGTTCTTTGCTCAAGTCCATACTTGCTGACTATCACAAAACTGGCTGCTCATCTTGCATCAAACCCCGACTCTTGAACAAATCTCTTCATCATATCTCTTTTGTTTGCTTAGGTTCTGTTTTATATCATTGCCTCGATGTTGACAAACCAATGATATATGCTTAGAGCTACCATGAAAGCGACTCCTAGCAAAAAAGTGAATAAAAACCCGGTCGACTTTCTACCACATCAAGGTCACTAACCGCTATCAACATACGTAAAACCTTCCTTACTTTGGTTTTGAACCCCCAAACTCAAACACAATTTTGAAGTACCCCTGAATATTTGAATCCATTTCACTTTAGCTGATGCTCCTTTCACGGATTTGAGAGGAAATCTACTCTTTGTCTTAACAACATGTGCAATATCGGGCATACAAACCATACAATACATAAGACTCCCAACTGGCGAGGAGTAAGGAATAGAGGCCATCTTTTCCTTTTCATACAATTGTAGTAGGGCATAAGCACGCTAAGCAAAGTGATTGGCTAGAGGTGTGCTAACTGACTTAGCATCTTTCATATTGAACCTTTCAAGCACACGTTCTTGCTTTTCTGTGACCACAACTTCTTTGCCTTTCTATCTTCGAGGAAGTAGTCGCCGCACCCAACATTTGTTTTGCGGGCCACAAGTCCTTCATGTCAAAGGACTTGGACAACCTCTTTCAACGCTTAATCAATGTTGGATCATTCCCCGCTATTAACATATCATCAACATAAAGTAAAAAAGAATAATATAAAGTTACCATCGTAAACTTCTGAAATAAACACAATGATGCATCTTGTCCTCTTATACTCGTGGCTCACCATAAAAGAATCAAACTTCTTGTACCACTTTGCAGTGGAGCTATTCAGCCCACCAAAGACTTTTCTTTAATTTGCAAACCATCGCGCTCGCCTTTTACTTCAAACCCCTTAGGTTGTGACGTAAATTTCTTCATTAAATCACCATGAAGAAAACGGTCTTCACATCTAGCTTTGTTCAAGCTCGAGGTTCTAAACTAGCAGTCAAACCCGAAACAACTGATAGAGGCATTTTCGCTGGAAGAATATCTCATCAAAGTCAATACCCTTTACGCCCAAAACCTTTTTACTACCAACGAGCTTTATACTTGATAATTTTCCATCACTATCTTTCTTCAACTTGAACACCCATTTGTTCCTTAATTCCTTTCTGCCCTTTGGAAGTTCCACCAACTCATAAGTGTCATTCTTTAACAAAGAATGCATTTTCTTCTACATAGCTTTCATCCGACACATATACTTGCATGAGTCGTGCTTCTTGAAAATTCTGCGGCTCCCCTCATCGATAATCAACACATACTCTGAAGGAGGATACTTGGATGATGGGCTGACTCTCCTGATGCGCCCAATTTGGCGTTACGAAATGACTTGTTGAGGCGCTCCCACAGCAACGACTTGATCCTTTCTACGGCATCCCATCATCAACCCACTTGTCTACAAGGTGCTTAAATCTGAGTCATCTATATCCCCATCTATAATGCGCAAGGAAAATGAATAAGCGTAGGATCAATAACACCATCAGCGATAGCTTTAACCTTTTCGGTCTTCTCACGATACGAAATATGATGCGATCTTCATAAAATATCACATCTACCTTACAGAAAATCTTCTTTTCTTTAGATCCCATAATGCGCCTTGAGCTCTTCATTTCCATAGCCAACAAGGATACATGGAAAAGCTTTGTCATCAAGCTTTGACCTACTGCTCTTTAGTACATGTGCAAGAAGCCTTTTAAAACCTTAAGATGATTGTAAACAACATCTTTTCACATCCCTTCACCTTCTATGGAGCACGTCAAACTCCAAAGGCGGGGAATCTATTTATCAATGCAATGATGCGAATAGCTTCGCAAAACACTTTGGGTATTTGCCACATTTTAGCATGCATCGACCTTCTCAACAATAGTGTGGATTAATCCTCCACATAACACCAGCGTCTATGGAATGCCGAGAGCTGTCTTCTCATGTCACAATACCATGTCTTTGACGTGGTTTCACAACTCCTTTGTCTTCATACTCACCTCCATTGTCAGTACGAAGACACTTCAAAAACTTTCCTGTCTCTCTTTCAACTAAGGCATGAAATTTCTGGAAAAATTGATACACTTGATCTTTGGCGTTCAACAGATAAACCCACACCTTTCTTGATGCATCATCGTAGATGTGACAAAATATCTATTTCCCACCCAGGACTCACCTCAAGGACCACAAACATCGAGAATAAGCCAATTCCAAAATAATAGATTTTCTTTTTTGAAAGATTTAGAAAAAGAAACTCTATGATGTTTCCAAATAAACAATAATCACAAGAGGTTAAGGCTGTGCCTTTGAAGGAATGAGAGCATTTTGGCTAGAATATGTAACCCTTTCTCACTCATGTGACCCGATCTTTTGTGCCGTAAATTTGGGGAGGGCCATCTTGATTGCATTCAATTCATCTCCATAGTTTCACGGTACGTCTGTAAAGTGTGCTTCTAACCTTGCCTCTGCTTGACTACTAAAGAACCTTTGGTAGCTTCCATTATGAACTCGAGAAATCCAATTTACGGAAAAAGATAAAATCGTAATTTCGATTACAAAATTGTAATTTCGGTTAGAAATCCGAAATTTATTCTCTAGATCTCGGATGATGGCAGTTTTCTTAGTTGAATCATCTCTAAAATCTAGCTAACACGTAAATTTCGTAGAATTAAGGGACGTCGGAGTTGGCACGTTTTCGGTATCGTTGTTCGGTCTTGTGCGCGATTTTTCGATGTGCGAAAATCACATATTCTCGTACTCATGTCATAAGTGGCATGGTAGAGAAATGAGTGAAAATGGACGGCGAGGTAAATGCAGAGATGTCAAAGCGAAATGAAAGGGACATAATAGGCATTTTTGGGATTTGTTTAAGTCACTAGAGAACAAAAGAGGAATAGTGACATGCTACTCCAAATATTTAAGAAGAGAGAAAAACGTGGGAAACCAAAAAAAGAACGATGGCCATTTTTCGTTTTGAGTTTAGTGAGAGAGGAATCTTCCCTTCTCTCTAGAATATCAGGCGTCATTGTCTGCTTGATCTTCCGGAATGAAAAGGGGAAAGGAATTTCTTTGTACGGAGCAGCGTGGGTATTAGTTAGGGAGTTTCCTCAAACTCCGAGTGAGGTTTCTCCTACTTGGGTTTTATTCTCTTTAAGCAGTACTTCTGAGATGTTTGCGGAGTAGAATGGTAGTGAGGGACCGTTTGATCGATCCCAAACCTTGGGACCGGGTGTGGGTGCAGGCCAAGGTAGCGGTGACTTGCGGTGGTTGGAAGGTCCATTGTCTTTTGCATAATAAATCATGTATTGATTGGAATGAGTAGGAAATGAAGCAGAAAAATGCGAGTTCACAGGTGAACCCGATGATTTAATGATTTGTCGAGAATAGTAAATGAGGTTTCACTATTCCCGAGAAATAGTGTTCACAAAAAAATATTTTTGTGTGAAAATGGGTTTGGTCTAGTGATTCAGGATTGAATTGCTCCTTTGATTAATGCTTGAGTGAGCTAATTTTGATGTATGAATTGATTAATTACATGACATGATTGTGTGATTGGAGTATTATGTGGATATGTGCATGTTTATATTTGCATGTGATTAGGCGGTGTGGAATTGGCATACATGCATTCCATATGCCTTTGGAACACCCTAGGACTATAGGAGTGAGTGCATGAGATGATCTAAGAAAATAGTTGAGGAGGGTTATCTAAAAATATTAATTGCTCGGAGGTAGTCAAATTAAAAATATCAATGCGTCGGAGGCAGCCCAATTGATATTCATCGGGTAGTCCACAAACAAATAATATCAATCGTCGAGCGGCCAGTTGATATATATACATCGGAGGGTTGTCCACAAATAAAACAATAATTCTCATACAAGGCTTAGGCTAGTGTGAGAGAGTCGGTGAGGACTCGGGATCTGAGTTGGTCATGTAGACATTCAAGTAGGATCATGCATTTGCTTGAATGTATGTTTTACTTTGGAACATTGCGCACTTAGGTGGAAGTAGCCCTTAGGCGATTCCACTGCGACATTAGCTCACCACAATCGAGGATGTTATTTTTTACATGTCTGAGGAGCGTGCGAGGGACCGTTAGATCCTAGGGATTGAGGATTAGAAGAAAGCGGGTTGTGGCTGGTTGATGATATATACATGTATTGAAATGTCTAATTTTAATATATGTGTATAAAAATTAAATATTGCTATCTTGTAACTATTTGGTATATAGTTGGATTATAGTTAGTATGTATTATGAGGTATCGTTTATGGGCCCAAGTAGATGCATTATTACTCATGTGATTGGATATATTGGATATATTAGATATATTGCTTGTTTGGGACAGGTATATGCAGGTTTGTATTTGGGTGGAAGCTCCTGAGTACGAGGAACTCTGCCCAGATTTTAATTGAGAAATGTTGGATGCGACATTCACGAGTGTTTCAGCGGGGTTGGCGGGTAGTCAGCGGACCCGAGGTTTAAGGGCGTCACATCCATTGCAGTTGCAGTAATTCACATATCCTTCCGATCCAAGGCAACTCGAGGAAATAAGATTAGGCGTAAGTCAGGAACATGCCGCACATCTCTCAAAGTCAATGAACAACCCAGCCGTTTGTTTGTCTGAAACATCTCATCAATACCCCACAATCTTGGGTATATTTGGTGTACCCATCTTCTGACAAAGATCTCTTGGCCTCGATGTGAAGAACTCCTTATTAGAGTAACATGATGAAAATTTGTATGTGATAATCCACTCCAACCTGGTTATTTATGACGGAGCGATGTACGTCTCGAAAAATAGCATTGCCACATCTTCGTCAGATAAAGCAGCTGTAGTATTTTTATTTTCATCTTTCCTCTTATTTTTGCCTTCTTTTTGTTCCCGTTTCCAAGCATAACAATTTCTTTTTCATGTCCTTCCTTACCCTGATGATAATACTTTCCTCTTTCTTTAGACTTTCCTTTGGATTCGACGCCTTTTGGATTTACCACGACCCTTAGGTCTCTATTTTACTTCTTCCCGTATCTATGACAAGAGCCTCGGTCACCGAAGATATTCCTTGTTCCTTCATACGGCTTCTTCATTAAACAAAGCGTCTTTTACCATATCCATGGTTAAATTGCCATTAAATTTGTTTACTAAGTGAGATAACTAGACAGTATCCCAACTATCTAGCAAAGAATAAAGTAACAATGCTTGCAACTCATCTTCAATCTTCATCACCACCCAGCATTTAACTGGTTCACCAACATGAGAATCCTTGGTGTGCTGCCGTACTATTCCGTTTTATGCCAGATTTATTTTTAATCAAAGTGGCTTTGTGCAATGGATCTTTAGTTAGTGCATGGATTCTAGTACTTCCAAAGCTGTTAGCATCAGTCTCCTGTGACACGTGATGAACACCTCTGGTCTGCTTTATCACGATTAGAGCTCTTTGTTTTTCTATGCATGATCTTGGTACAGCCGACATATCTTTGGGTTACTTTTATCCCCATCAATAAACACATATAAATCCTTGCAATAAAAGAATATCTTCCATTCTTGGCTTCCAGATAGAATAATTAGACGAGGTTAGTCTAATCAGCAGTGGCTCGAAGATTCCTCCATTTTTAAACCCCGACGCAACCCTGTGCAGACAATAGAACTACCGCTCTTGATACCACTTGTTGAGTAATAAACACAAGGCGAATATTTTCCCTTATTGATTGCTTTGTTAGGAGTCAATAAAATGCAGCCAAGAAAAATAATATGCCAAGGAGATAATCACAAAAAAAACGAAATTTTGTGATGGAAAAGCCTCCCCAAGTGAGAAGAAGAAAAACCACGGGACCTTTGTCGAGTCCTCCCAAATATCTACTATAATAATTTAGGTACAAAACCTAATTCTAAACTAGGTTCCAACACCTAGTTTCAACAATCAGAAAGATGCACTTCAGATCCCAAAACAATGAAATCATCTAAATATAGTGAATAAAAGTAATAGGCGGATCTGGCCTCAAATCAAGGCAGTTGATGAAGATCTCATAGAAAAATGTCCTCTGAATACGATCTGAATAGAAAACCTTTCTGTAAAAGTACACCCCAAAAAATCCTTTTTTAAAAAAAAAAAAAAAAAAAAAAAAAAAAAAAAAAAAAAAAAAAAAAAAAAAAAAAAAAAAATTTTTTTTTTTCACCGCACTTTGCCTGAATCGGTCTGCTTGTACAAATCTGGCCGCCTGCCCTTCTTGTATGCTTACGGATCCTGACTGAATCACTCGATTCTTAGAAAAAATATCAAAAAGGTTTACTGTACATAAAAAGAAAAAAACACATTAACGCAATTTTTTACGCTTTTCAAAACCACACATGCCTCCTCGGGTTTATAATAAAACATGTAGCCACTAATGGGCTTAAGAAAAGTGGACCGCCTATAATTGGTGGACCCACAGCCTAGCCTCTGCTAAAATGCGCTCACGGCGGAAGAGACACTATTCATACACGAGGGGAAAAGCATTATGTTTCAAGTCATCCTTCATCGGGGAAGGAAATGGCTGAATAGAAACAAGCAAACATGGCAGCTAACGTGTGTAGATATGCGGGCGTCTGGCTTGGCTTTTAAGTAGTGTTTCTCAAAATCCTTGAAGCCGTCTCTCGGAGTGCAAAGTGCTCTCGGGGTGAGTATGGACAATGCGATGACGGAGAGTGATGAAAATGGGGGCAATCAGAGATGAAATTGCAAAACACAATAAAGCTGGATCACAGCTCGAGAGTTTGGTATGCCCGTGCTCGCTGTGCCTCAGGTATCTTTGGATGTTGTCGCGAGCTACCGTTGCCACCATAGTCGCCACTACCGGCGAGGTGGAGGTGCTGATTAGCCAATTTCCTCCTTCTTTTACCAATATTTAGTGTGTCTCCACTGAACACCTCCTTTGTTGTCATGTTTCATTGTTGTGACTCTAAAAAGAGGTAGGTAGTACAGGGAATGCTTCACATTACGTGGTTGTTGTGGTCGTGCATGCAACAAATAGTGATAAAATTAGAAAAAAAACAAGAAAAAGAATAAACAAAGTTTACACATGGTTCGCTGGTTGGTATTGTACATCCATATGGGAACAACCCTTTAAACTTTATTATCTGAAAGGGTTACATAAAGTATTTGTAATAACCATGTGTATGCCAAAATTATAAAATATACTTACGGTGAAGAGGTCCCCCCTCGGCATTTGCCCTTTTCATCATAGACATGTTTTCCTCAAATAAGAACCACGTACTCGTTGGTAATAGAAGATTAGTAATGAGTACGATTAATTGATAGAAGATTAGTAATGGGTGGGGATTGGAGTTCTTATTAATGTGGACACTCTTTTAAGGTAAACCAATAAAGAAGAAGTGAATATGCCTTGCACCACTTGATTTCCCATTGCATTCGCAGTGCAGCAAAAGGGTAAGCCTGATAATCACCTATGTTGAAGCATGATATTCATATTAAACCCAAATCCTACAAGCTTGAGCTTTTAGGAGAGTTAGTCATTTAACATGGTATCAGAGCTTGGTTTGGCAGGAGGTCCTGGGTTCGAATCCTCTCCTTGCAATTTAATCCTGCTTTATTTGAAAGTCACATATTAGAATGCGGCTCTCCACGTGCACGGGTATGGGGCCGTATGCACGTGAGGGAGGGTGTTGAAGCATGATATTCATATTAAACCCAAATCCTACAAGTTTGAGCTTTTAGGAGAGTTGGTCATTTAACAACCTAAGTTTGCAGCAACATGCAAAACACTGTTCCCATTATCATCAGTAGCATCAAAGGCACTTTCATAGCTAGGCATGCGCAGGTAATTGCCGTGCGAATTGGATTTGCCTATTTTCAATTTGCCAAAAGCACTAAATTCTGCCCTGCGAGTCCTGTCGGGAATGGCCATGGGAAAAAAGCTCTGAGATTCGCTCAACTATTTCAGTTATACCATTTCACTTTCTTGCCTTCAGTATTGGCGTCTCCTTCTTTGAAAACCTTCACGTCTTTTGAAGACCAGATTTGAGCTTCTCCTTCTACTATTGTACTAAAATCTATATAATTAAAAACATAACCAAATTAATGGGATATCCACGGTGAATCCCTCCACTTAAAGGGCCTTGATGTCCTCATCAAACTATTTGACTTTTCCTATACATTTTGGATTTATCATGATATAATAACAATTTTTGTGCTATTGATCATATTGGGGTCATGAGATCGAATAAATGAATTGACTTTCACATTTGGTTGAGGATTGGAGTCTAATGCTATCAAAGTGTATGAATGTACCTTTTGCGACTAGGTTTTCTATGATTTTGAAATGCATATCCTATGGAAATAGGTGCTACTACATTTTTTTTTGACAAATATTCACTTTGCATTACAAATTTGCTCCCACTTGGACTAGAATCTTGGACCCTCACTCCATGTATAACTTGACCTCTTAACCATTTACAGGCTACCTAGGTCTTATTGGCATGAGGCCTACTACATATGAATTAAAAAAAAAAACATCTTTCCCTAATTGTTGTGGACTACATAATCATTTCCATGTAGACACAATATCCTTTAATCATTTCCATGGAGACACAATATCCTATATCTTTCACCCAAGATGTGCATATCAAATCAATTGGTGGTGATGGAAGTTGAATATAAGGTTAGCATGGCTTTAATGTCTAGCCTCGGGCCAAAAATGAACCATAATCATACACAGAAAGCATGACTTTAATTTTCTTGATAAGACCAATCTAAAGGACAGGACAACTTGATCAAATCATATATCAAGTGTTAAAAAAAACTAAGTGAAAGAGCATTATTCTATTTAGATTAAGTTCATGAGTTTCTATGCAGTTTTGTGGTGCAAGATCTTTAAATAAAGTATGTGTGAGCTACAGCTAAACTAAGAAATATTCCCCATGAATCAAATATAAATGCAAAATTAACAATTATTAAGAAAATAACTCAACACGTACCAGGAAAATCATGATCATATAGCTTTGGATCACATCCACTAGAACTGTCAGCATAGTAATGAAGAGACAATTTAGAAAGCATGCTGTCCATGATCTGGGCAGACCATATGTTCCTTTCTTTCTTTGCTTGTAACTTCTGTATATCTATTAATCTAACAACCACACAATAAAATACATATTAACATATCTCCAGAATATGGTTATAGTGAGTCCATAACATGTTGGCTTGGTAAGTAAGATGACGATATATACCTGTTAATCCAGGATGATCGACATTGCTCTCCGTATAGGATTGATGAACATGATACTTGTTTGATAATTTAGGAAAGGTTGACATTGAGCTCTTTCTTCAGCCAATAATTGCTTGGTTGTTCTCTATATGAAAATGGATATCGGGTATTACTTTACCGGAAGTAAATTTTTTTACAGTGAATAATATACAATTTAAGAAGTAGAAAAACTCTTTCCTATTTCAATTAAAATTGACATAGCTTACACCATTGTTCAGTATGAAATAAGAGGAATTCTCTTTTAGAAACTCTTTTTTTTTTTATGCATGCATCTATTTTTTTTATCATGAAGTTGGGATCTGAAGAAAATGACTGCTTTCACCCACCTAGTCTTTTGATCATGTTGTGCAGCAATTTCAAGCAATGGTTGTATTTATTATGTCTTGTATTTCTCTGGATACTTCTTAGTCTCTTTATGATCATGTAGTGATCTTATAGGGCAGCTTTCACGTCCAAGGTTTTGACAACTAAACCTTACAAATTATAGAATACGGCAATGATTAATAAAATCTCAAAAGAGTATAAATAAGGAAGGAGTACAAGTTATAGATGATGATCAAGCGGGTCTTACGTTTATAAATAATTCTCTTGATAAATCCGTCTGGGCAAGAACTACAGGCACAGATGGTTTAGTATCAGGAGATGAAGTAGAGTGTACCCTTTTCCATGAGCCTTAAAATTGATAAGGTCGTCTTAGATTTACAAATGATTTGACCTTAAATCTGTCAAGGCAATGGAGTTATACTTACAAATTTAAAAACCAAAATGGATATCAAGAAGATAAAATACTAGTGTAGCGACTCTGTCAAACAAATCCAGCTATGTAGATATTGTCCACACTTTGGACCAAAGAGATCCTCACATTAGAAACATCTAAAGCTAGGATGAACCCATACTTATAGTATAAAAACTCTCTCATATCTGATATGGGATATGACAACTAACCAAAGTATTCACCATTGATGGCAACATGAAGAACGGTTTGGCCACCCTTCCCTCTTCGACAGTACACACTGTCTTTCTGGATCACATATCTGGAAGAGCCAAAGAAGCATCCTTTTATGATAAGCAGCCAAGAAAGAGTGTTTAGCCTGCGAAGTATTTGCGAATGCCTAAAGTTCTTCATGCTTCTCAGTGATGCACTTGCACATGCAGTGTTTCCAATCAAGCTGCAACATAGGTGGAGTATTTCCTTGATCGTTTGGTAGGCTTAGAGATCTTGGTATCCTACATCTCTCAAAGTCTTCAATAAGATTCTACTATACTTTTGCTGTTTCTGCTGGCGCTTTCCAGACAGCTACATGCAATACTGTCTCCTCTGATGCAGTCAGCTGGCATATTGGAAGGATTGGATATGTATTATACATATCACAGCCACCCCCTCACTTATCATATGCAAAATTTTAACAACTCTTGTTTTGCCTCTCCCACCAACTTCCTATTATATAAAAATTGGGATTCCATGATTTAACTCAACAAATGAACAAGAACACAGTCCTCACTAGTGTTACGTCTACAATCCTCGAATGTCTTACAATTAGTATTTATATGAACAGAGTAATGTGAATTTAGTATGCCATGCTTTGGATTTGGGAGAAGCATATTTAGCACTCAATGTTTATTAGAAAATGAAAAAGACTACAACCTATTCCATATCCTCATGCAAAATTTTAACAACTCTTGTTTTTGCCTCTCCCCCTTCCTATTATATGAAAATTGGGATTCCATGATTTAACTCAAAAAATGAACCAGAACTTGGTCACTCCACTAGTAATTCCACGTCTGATCCTCCTGATGTCTTACAATTAGATATGTATATAGACAGAGTAATCATGGAATTTGATACCATGCTATGGATTTGGGGAGAAGCATATGTTATTTAACCTCAATGTTTATTAGAAAATGAAAAAATTAACTATGTTTTTGGTTCAAATTTGTTAAACATGAGGAGAAGAGAAACAAGCGAACAAAGAAGTAGTAAAAAAAAAAAAGAAAAAAAAGATATTAATTAAATAATTTGTATGAAATATGGTAGCTTCAACTCATTTCACATATTTTAATTACTCACTAGTATAAAAGATTAAGTAATTTGAGATTCATATAAGTTTCTAACTAGATACTAATTTAGTGAACTCAAAAAAAAGTATGAGTATTATTTATAGTCAACCTTAGAAATAATATATACATCATATTTAACCAGGCATGGTTGAATATTTCACTTAATTCTAATTTAAAATAAAATTAATAAAAATGAAAAAACATTTATTTTCATTATTCCCCTCAAATTGGAAACTTATAACAGGTACAAAGAATAAAGATGATTTCATTTATTTAAGGTTATATTTTCATAAGTTTTTTAGAATTTGAAATTTAAAACCCAGCAAATAATTAAATAAATACATATCCACATGAGCACAAAATTAAACAGATATTGCCTTGAATAGCTCAAAAAGTTGAAAATAAAAAAATTTCAATTCAACCGCATCAATCAAAACATCATATTGTGAGTGTATTGAATATATGAAAAAAAGGATTTATAAATAAAAATTAGAAAATGCCAAAGTGCTTATTCTTACAACGGAATAAAGAAAAGAAAGTTACATAAAGAACAAGAAACGAAAGCAAGTGCTTATCTGAGAATGGAATAAGAAACTAAAGTTACATAAAAGAAAAAAATGATATGTAAAATATTTATTGTCTTTGTTATGCATATATATTTATTTCAAAATAGAATAGAATGTTCGTATTTTAGCACTACTTAAGGGCATTCTTTGGAATCCAACAAAATTAATGAGTTAACTGGGTTTTGCGAGGCAATTCTAGCGACTCAAGAATCGTTTCGATCATAAGAGATCTGAAAATGTCGTTTTCAGCAGTACGTTTACCCATTTTCGAAAATTCATTTTCTGGGTTTCCTCCCCCTTAAAAGAAATTCGTCCAAAAATTCCTCCACTCATCACTCACATTCATATACAACCCACACAACTCTAAGATAGTGTAGATTATGATAACTTGCGCTTAAGGTCATAATCATGACAACTTAGATGGTACATCCCAACTCATCTATGTCAAGGACATCAAAAACTCGATATATCTGCAGAAGGTCCATCATGGCGAATCTACTGGATCTATAACTCACAATCTCGGCATATTTGACCCGACTCTCTAGATCCTGGGGAAGATTTTCTCATACAATGACTTTTCAGGCCTCAACCTCTAAGCCCAAACTTATCACACAAGATGCAATAATAAACATGATGCATGAATGACAAATCTGGGTGTAAGCGTGCCGCATATCTGACAATCACTTTCAGTGTGTGTTGCAGACCCTGCTGCCAGGTCTCGAAGTCCTTGCATGAGCCACGTCCTTGACCTCGACCCATAATCAGTCCCTAAAACTGTTTGTCTTCTTTGAAGGTGCTTGTCTAGCACTCTGTGTGAGCGAAGTTCCTCCCAACCCATATTAGGGTGTGGAGGAATAAACTGTGTCTGCGCTTGTTCTATTGATAACTGGGACTGCACTGACCCAAAACCCTGGGATCCATGCCTCCGAGGGAAATCCCGCTTCATATGTCCAAGCTGATGGTAATAAAAGCATGTCATGTCGGCTGTTTGGCCGCAATACGGGCGCTCTTGGGAAAGAAGACCTCTGTCTCTTTCCAAAACTCGAAGAAGAGTGATCCTCCTTTCTCTTTACTGACACTCGCGTCTCAAATGCCACATTAAAGTCCTCCATCTCTCTTTAAGGCCAGACCTGTCCCGACCATCGAGTCCATGTGCTCGGCGGAGGCCCATAATCTTACCTTGGAATGGACAACTTGATCCATTCTCAAAATCTCGACCTTGGCCATGTTTGTGGCCACATAGTCATCACCAAAACGTGCCAACTCGGTGAATCGGGCCACATACTCCATCATTGTCATCGTTCCCTGCTTCAGCTCTAGGAACTCTTAGGCCTTTGCATGTCTAGCAGTGGCCAGAAAATACTTGCTCGTAAAGAGCCCATGGAATACCTTTGAGTCTTGCCTGCAAGTCCACTGAGGTCTTTACCTCTGGGGACTCACCCATGGGACTCACCACCCCTCTAGGCGGGCAGCTGGCACGATCTTGGCGCATCGGGTTGATATCCATGGCCTCGATACCTTCTCAATGCGCGGAATCCGTAGTGCGCCACCATCGGATCCCCTCCCTTGTAAACGTCGGAGGATGATGTGACTTGAATACGGAGGTTATTCGGTACATCCACGACTACCAAGTACTAGCATGTGCAATGTATTTGCAATCCCCGGCCTCGTAAAGGCCTGCGGTAAAAACAAGTGGTGCTACGGTACGGCATCGTCATGGGCGACCTCTACGATCCTCGACTCGACTACCATCTACACTGTCAAATGGCAATAAACTTTATTTAATCTCATCTCAGTCTAACTAGTAATGCACATGCCAATTACTAATAGACTTGACAACCATGAATTGACCCGTTCATCACCTAAATGGTGCTAATTGTCAACCACTCATTTTTATTTATTTAAATAAAATTCAACACTTTCCGATTCATTTCATTTTAGAACCCCCCCAAGGTTATGGTTCCTTGTAGCATTCCTTTTTTCCTATATACGTTATGTCATGTATATAATTTTCGCTCAATAACCACGCAATCACATTTCCCATATACATCATACGTGTATATGTTTTTTAACAGCGCAATTTAGTAACTTTGTTACGCGATCCTGTTTTATGGAACACATATTGAACCGCGACATGAAACACACCGTACATGCGTGATGGCAGTCCAGCGAACTCTAGGTATTAGTGTACCTAAACCGATACCAAGCTATGGCTGGTATCAATTTCACCCTCAATAGCCATGGCCTAAGACCATGTCCACTCAAGCCCTAGGTACTCGTGTACACAATAACGATATCATCTTTGTGAAATTTGGTATCGGACATCAGCGCCAGTGTCATAACCCGGGCACTACATTGCAACTCTGCCTCTGAAGCTGTTATGACATTACAGACCAAATGTATACCTTAGTTTGTGATACCAAGGCTGTGACATCCCAAATCCAAGTCTGTTAAAATAGCTTAGTCTGACCTAAAAACACATAAATATCAAAATATCTGATATCACACTCATTTCCTGCATATTTAATTCACAAATATACAAAAATGTATGTTATACATTATTTACATGTAAAAGCTAGATATTTTATCCAAAACATTTAAAATAACTGAATAGGCACAAATGACCCTAAGTCATCTTGAAGACTCTGAAAACCAGTTTCTCTGCTTTTTTTAAAAATAATTCCCCACACGGGTGAGCAATGCTGATGAAGATTTCCTATAAAGGGTTACTCCCCTTCTAAATACATGTTAATGCGTATGTTAATCATTTCTTAATTTATGCAACATTATATATGAAATGTTCAGTGTCATGCATGAGATCACGACCCCTCATGCTCTAACTGAGTGTGAGCTCCCCTTTCTCAGTGCAGTATGGAAACTAGCCATTGATATTTAACTTGACTTAGCCATTGGACAACCCTCAATTTAAATTTATCCATTCATGATTTTCTTTGCTTTTGTGGGGCCATGGATTTTTGGGTTCACCGCGAGATGCCACACGATCTTTCCAACATTTTGCTTGAACTTTCATTGTCGGGATTCATGTCCCTGTAAAGGGAATAACATTTGGGTGCTGCACAGGGATCTGCTGACTTGCTCTACCGAAACATGTAATTTATCATTTTGATCAGATTTACACATCCATGAGTCTCAACTTTGGACTTTGTCCCATTTTCGAGCTCACGGCCCATTCCTGACACCGGTGAATACCGATACCATGCACCCACACCCAGGCTACGTGCGATGTGATACGTGCATATGAAATGCATAAATTCAGTACATTTTTCGCCGTATTTATATATATAGGTGCTACATGAACCATTAATATATACCATGGACAATTATAATTTACATATAATTTACATCCATACCAAATCTATATTAATAATAATGGCATATATTAACATGATTTTTACACACCTGCAAACATGTTATTTAATATTTTTACAACAATAACACATAAAATGGCGGCCTAAATCTCAAACCCATAAAGCAGGGGCACCTCTTGGTCCCTTCACGGTTCGTCACGAGTGCGTGATGCAAAACACCCACAAAACCGAGGCTTCATCAGTCTGGTTAAACAAAACCTAGAGCCAGAATATTGCGAAAACAATTCGAAAATCACAATAGGATCATTAGAAAACGTTCCGAATTCAACTGAATTGTTCCTAAAATAGTTAAAAATTAAGCGATTTGTCCAAAAACGATCCGAAAATTCTTAAAATTTCTATCTTGATCCAAAAATTTTGGAATTGATTTTCGACCTCTCATGGCCTACAAGAAAACCAAAGACATTAAATGGATTTTGAAACAAATAACATAAGTAGGAAAATTCCCTACCTCGTGGAGTTTGACAAAACTTCCAAGATTTTAGTACCCATGTATTTTCGTTGTGAATGAAACTAGCCTGTTGATGAAAACCTACGGTCCGATTTGTAGATCTTAGAGAAGTAAAAGAAGACAAAAATCTTCACTCTCTGCCGATTATCTCTAATCAGTCCATTTCCTCCTTTTGACTTTATTCTTTATTTATTTATTTATTATTAGTATTTTCTTTTCATTATTATTCCATCTTTTTCTTGTTTTTCTTTCTGTATTTCTTTGTGATACTTGGCTCAGCGTGAACCATTCACAGTGCACCACATGTGTGTATGATGTTTTTCTAGATATTCATGGATACACTTTTTCATAAAAGAAAAAAATCATACACTTTTAATCACATTTGAAGCTTCTTTTAAGACTAATGCTTGAAGCAAACCTCCACCATAGAAGGTTCTTACGAATTAGGAGTGATCATTGGAAGAATTTGAGAACTCCTTTGATGCTCTAAATAAACATGGCATAAGGCATGAGTACTGCACTCTTTAAGACTCCTCAACAAAATGGGTAGTGGAGCGAAAAACAGAACTCTACAAGAAATGGTCAGTAATAAGTAACTCCAAATCTAGAAGAGGCCCAATGTTTTAAGTTTGGAAAGCACCCTAAACCGCAATGCTACCACATTCAAAGCGAGTGTGCCTCGACTAGGAACCACCATGACCTTTGTATGAAATAGGGGAGAGGTAAGCCTAACACGAAACATCTATATGAGTTTGGAAGCACATGCTTTGTGTTAAATAATGAGGAGCAGAGAAGAAAAGCAGTCAAAAAGTGATGAGGGTATGTTCCACTCGAATCCTCCACGAACAGCGAGCTACGAGGTGTACGTGAAAGGCTCGAAAACAGTAATGGAAATTAGCCTTCAATACTATCGTCGATGATCAAGAATCGTCTCTACGGTTCCCGGGTCAGATAAAGCGACATTGAAGGCCTTGCATACATCGAAATGATGCCTCGACAAATGATGCATTATCGAGAATAATTCCACCTGCTTGAAGATGCCTCACCGCATTTTCTAAATCACTCTCCAGGCCTGTAGATCTACAACAAGCCCCTATAGGGTCTAATCGAGAAGCATCCAGATAAGTTCAAAAGGAGCACTCCGTGAAACATTATTGAGATCCGGGCGGGAGTTGAAGCAGAAATTAAGCTAAAAAAGTTAATTATATAGAAGTAATTGGGATACACATGATGCACCTCATCCATTGGACTACAAAACCTCGAGAAGCTTTGGAAGATGAATCTTGGTTATTTGCAATGCAAAAAGAGTTAATCAAATTCCTGAATGAGGTATGGGATCCTAGCACCCCGGCAGTAGCGTGAATTGTCGACATTATAGGTCTGAAATGGATCTTCAAAAACAAATAAGATGAACATGGGAATACACCGTAAATAAGGCCCGTTTAGTTGTAAGGATACACTTTCGAGGTGGAGGGAATGGGCTTCGATAAGAACATTGGCTTCAATAGCTTGTCTAGAATAAATCCGACTCCTTATGGCATGCACTCTTCGATTCAAACTCCTATCAAATGGATGTTAAAGTGCCTTCTAAATGGGTACTTAAATGAAGAAGTATTTGTGGCCCAACCAAAGGGTTCGAAGATCCTCACCTTGAGTACATGTACAAATCAATAAGGCCTTTTGGCCTCAAGCAAGCACCCAAGGCACAGTACGAGAAAGACTCTCAGGCTACCTTGTCAAAAGGGATACTCTAGAGGGAACCGTCGAACCCTCTTCATAAACAAAACAATAATGATGTATCATGTGGCATAGATTTATGTTAATGACATAGTGTTTGGTGCAACGTCGCAACAGATGGTGGATCAAATTTGAAATGAGTCTTATGGGTGAACTGACCTACTTTCTAGGCATGTAGTTCAAACAGGCGGGCAATGGAACCTTCATTTCCCAAACCAAATATTCAGAACTTAGTCAAGTTTGGATTAGAGTGTCTACTACGCTGTGTACACCTGTCGGGACTCATACAAAAAACTTTCAGGGATGAAGGTGGAAAGAAAGTCGATCAAACACTATCTGAAGCATGATTGGGCTTTACTACATCTCGCTAAGCAAAATAAATTTATGCTACAGTGTTGGAATATGTGCTTGTTATCAGGCCTGTCCCAAGGAGAGTCATCTAAGTGCCGTTAAGAAAATTATCAAATATGTCAATGGAACTATTTAGTTCAGACTGTGGTATTCTCATGACTCCTCTACAACTCTAATGGGGAATGCTAGAGTGATCTTTAGTGGGCTAGCAACTTTGATGATTGAAAAAGCACCTCGGGTAGGTGTTTCTTTCTTGGATTACAACTTAGTCTACGAGTTTAGTAAAAAACATATTGCATATCTCTATCTACGGGCCAGAATACATTGCCATTCAGAGCATTTTTCCCAACTCATCTAGTACAAATCATGATCACTAAATTACAGTGTCTCCGAAGGATGCTACAACACCTAGTGTGATATTATCTTGTGATAATCGATTACCATCAGCATCTCTAAGAACACATGCAACACTCATGCACTAAGCTCATCGACATTCGCCATCATTTTATTCGAAGTCACATTGAAGACAAAGTCATTGAGCTCAACCCGTTCCCCGCAGCGAGCATCAGCCGTAGATATCTTCACGAGGACTAGATGCTTCATAGTTTAAACTCTTCGAACTTCTCTAGAGGTTGTGTTTTTCATTAATGAAGAAAGATCAACTACAAGATCTATATACATAAAAATAAATAAATAAAAAGGAAGTAATCAATGGGGTGTCTTATACACTCTATTATCATTACAACTCGAAAGGCGCAAAGTCTCTCAGCGGCTGAGTGGTGCGTATATGCGGCAACCAACATTTTGGGTGTAGTTAACTTACAATTCTGTACATTTTAATCCTTCTTTTAGCATCATGTGGATCATACTCATGTCGTTTGTGTTTTTGGCGTGTTATTTTAAGTGTGTTTTGTTTGATCGGTATCTTGCTTAGTGACAAGCAAGAAACTAAGTTTGGGGGTGTGATGAGTGTCCAAAATACCATTACATACCCGGAGATTTAAGCAGCGTTTGTGTCGAGTTTGTATTTAAGTAACCGCTATTGTTGTTATTTTGCTAATATTTAGTTTTATATTTGATCTCGTAAGGCTTATTGGAGACTTGAAGAAGGAGATTTCAAAACCTTGCTCCAAAGTCGACGTGGAGGTCAATGACGTTAGACCAGTCTTCAATACCCAACATCGCAACGTTGTGA
The DNA here is from genome assembly GCA_016808115.1 of Tetrastigma voinierianum. Classification (NCBI taxonomy): domain Eukaryota; kingdom Viridiplantae; phylum Streptophyta; class Magnoliopsida; order Vitales; family Vitaceae; genus Tetrastigma; species Tetrastigma voinierianum. The sequence goes on from JAEQBH010008636.1 coordinate 84,207, forward strand.
TGTCGTGACACTTATGTACAAGGGCTATAAAAAGAAGATGATGACGATTTGAAGGGGGTCTAACAGGATTGGCTGCTAGGGCTTGGAAAAGTCATCTCTTACACCTTTTAGAGGAGAGTTGAAGGTTTTTAAGGGCTTGAATCTTGATCCATCATCAGGGATCATTAGGTTTTCTTTCTCTTTGCACCATGTTTACTCTAAAAATTGTAATGGATAAGACTTACATTATGTTCTAATTTTGTGATCTAGGGTGTTGGATGTACGAGTGGACATGAAAAATTATGTTTAGCATTAATTTTCATATTTCTATATTATCTTTTAGTAATTGTTTTTCCATTAATTTATGCTTGGTTGAATTTGACATATTAATTTCTAATCAATCTTAATATGGTGAGTGATTCTTTGTGAGATCTAAGAAGTGAATGAAGAATTAGACATAGATGGGTTAACCTAATTACTTGGATAATATAGAAAATACCAATAATTAGGAGGCTTAGTGGCTCTTTGATCTTAATGCACCTTTAACACTTGGAGACGACTGGGAAGCGAAGCCTGAGTGTGAATGGTTGGTTATTTGACCTTGAAAGGCTGCGCATGATGACTCGTAGATAAGGACCGTCTTGGAAGACAATTGCAAAAGAGTGTAGAATGGAATTTTAGCATTAACATGATAGGATTGATAAAATACCAACACCACAGACTTTTATATCCATTTGATAATTCCCGATTACGAAATTCGAGGTTCGTAGCTTGATTTTTAACTTAGGTTTTACTTTTGATTAGACATTCTAATCATCATTTGAATATTGAAGAAGTATTGTAATTTTGGTGCTTAGCATCCACATTCTCCTTAATGGATTCATACCTGTATCAAGTACACTATATTACTCGAATGGCGACTATACTTGCACGGTTAGGCATTATACACATTTATCACACATATTTTAAGCAATCACTCAAAACATACTATCAAGTACCTACAAATAAGAAAGAAAAACAAAGAAAATAAAGTACAAAATACTAATAGTAAAAAAAAAAAAAAAAAAGCTAAGCAATCACAACGAAAATAAAATAAAATTTCCTAAATTAGCAAACCATCCCAGTTCTTCAAAATGTCAACTTTGTGAGAGAAAGTGAACCACATGTAATCCACAAACAACGGCTGCCAAAAACTTATTGATGACCAAAGATGTATATATATATATATATATATGAAAATATAATAAAGAGAGTAGATATGGTAAATACTCAAAAAGCGAATTTAAAAAGTAAATATACTCAAAAAACATAGTAAAGAGTATTACCAACACTCGGCCTTTTCGCAAGTGCACATGTCATGAGTAATAAAATTATGGATTCTAGGAGTCGGGATGTGTACTTACGAGGATTGGAGATCTCTCTAATTAGATTTAAGCCACTCACGAGGTACAAGGGTTCTTCACTATCTAGGTGACCAAATATGATGAAATTAAAATCAATTTAACTAAAGTAAAAGCAATTTAAAACTAATCCAACTAATTCTAAAATCTATCAAGCAAACAACTACTAAAGTTTTAGAAGTAGCCTTGAAAGGAATTACTAGGGATGGGAATAATCATTTAACAATCAATTTGCATTTCCTTTAAAGCATAACATTTTGATTAGATACTAGATTTGTCAAAACAAATTAGTATAACTTGAATAACTCTAACACTATACATTTCACTATTTAGATAACCATATTCTAAGCAGTCAGTGGTCTAATAACTACTTTAGGATTTGATCCTCTTTGGGTATTTGTTTTCTAAACGATACTTCAAAGCCATTTCTTAGGGTGAAGACAACTTGCACCATAGATAGGGTAACTGGCTTCTCAATACAATTAGTACCTCATTCTTGCATTTCAAATAGAATACTCTCTCCTTGATTAGAATCTTTGTTAACACAGATAAAAGGTATTCTGCAAATTGAGCGAGACCTCTAAACATTAAACTAATAAATCATTAGTTGAAATTCATATACCTAGAGAACACACTTAACATCCTCGAAGAGGGAACCACGAAGTCGAGGTTAGAACCGCACCTCTGATTCACCCTGCTTGATATTTAAGAGTGTATTAGTTCTAAAAATATCAGTTTTATCCGCCACCCGAGTTCTTTGCTCTTTGCTCTCGAGGTATGGTCTTTCTCTGTGTCATAGGGCCTCTTAGAAATCGGAGCACATATACAACTCTTTTTAGAAAGTATGTCTACTAATAAAGACAATTCATTACACAAGAATAGTACCGATTATATAAATTCGAGTTCTCAAACCCACAAAATAAACTATAAATCTACATCCCGAATGTTGACAATTAATCCCCACCCTTAGAGATTGTTTAATGTTCCATTATTGGATTCTAAGCATCACCAATCAAGCAACAAGAAGAAAAATGAGAAATCCAAGAGAGATAGGGAGTAGAGAACAAATTGTGATTTGAGCTTCAATCTTACGTCTCCACAGTAATGAAATTTGAATCTCTGATCTGACGCAAATCTCTTTAATACAAATAAAATCTTCTCTAAAACTACTCTAAGATCTACTAAAAATCAAAACCCAAAGCTAAACTGAAAAATGGGAAGGTTTTAGAGAGAGAAACCCTCATGAGAGGTGTTATTTCACCTCCTTTCTTGCCCTAAAAATCTAAAAAATTAGTATTTATAGTTTTAAGGTGAAATGAGCTTGGCAGTCAGAAACAACAATTTTGGGGCTTTGCGGATTGGGGCCAGCATTGGAGTCCCGACATCAACGTGCAGGTCACGGCATCACTTCAATGTGTCGCTACATTGCTTCAATGTCGTGACATTCTCTTATCTTCGACAACTTGTTTTATTCTCAACTTGTCAGGGGTATAACTTCTTCATTTTAGCTTTCGGATTTGGCGGAGTGTGTGGTGTCATTGGAAAGTTCTTTGAATGTAGAATGCAACCATAGGTGAATTTGGTGTTGATGTTCCAGATGGTATAAGAAAATTCATCTTCCTAGTGAACTATGAGACACCCAATTGACTTTCTTTTTGGAAATAAATTGCTCATTTCTTACGAATACTTTTCATCAGAATCTATAAAACCAAGTTTAGAGGAAATTTTATGAGTTTTACATGAATCTGAGATATAAAATTCTATAAATGGTAATGTGAAATGAACTCAAAACATATATGAGTTTATACTCATCACCCCGATGCCTTGAAGTCTAAACTGAGACACCATCACTCTGCTCCTACTCGGCGTCTCTATTCCGTCGGCTTCTCTTTCCCTTTCCTTTGCCCCTACTACCGCCCTAATTGTCAGAAGTACTTGCCACCGTTCTCTTCGTTTGCTTGACCCTGAACATCATCCTCGAGCATGGCATACTGATTGCTTCTCTAGATTAGTTCATTGATCGAAGTTGGAGGCTATAAAGAGAAAGTAAAAAAAATAAGTGCCCGAGCGAATAGCCTACTTTGACAGGCTACAACGTAGTGCCTAGGCTTACTAAATCCAACTGAAGCAGGGCAGCCCCGAACTGCTTCATGAAGTCTCTGATGGTCTCGGATTTCCCCATCCGAACGTGAAACAAACTGGTGACACTCACGCCGTAGCATAGAGCACATGTCTTTGGGAGACAAATTTCTCGGACATCGATGGAAGAGCATCGAGTTTGGGGCGGGAGCAATGAAACCGGGGATAGGGTGGGACACACTTAAGGCTGGGCTGGAATACCTTACATAAAAGGCGTCGTTCCGTCTAAGAGTCATGATATCTAGGTAATGCATCGGATGGTCAAAGGGATCTGGGTCCATCATTATGCGAAATTTCGGCTTATGAAAATGCGTGAGCCTCACAGTTGAGGATGGTAGGTACGAGCGGGGCGTCGGTGCCATCCGATTGCCCATAACACGGGGTCAAGCTCAGATGGGACCGGCGTAGATCCGCCCGAGCTCCCCATGCCACCTTGGATGGCGTCGAAGTGGAAAGAAGTTGTTCGTGGACTCCGAGATTTATATAGGGCTCGATCGAAGCGAGAGTGGGATGTCGGATGAGTGGGCGGTGGTGTTTGGGTGGAAGGTAGGGTCTTTATTCTTGTGACTAGTTCCTCCTCATGTAAGGCGTTGGGCGCAAGAAAGAAAAGCTAGGCTAGCTGTGGTGAGGAATCCTGGCTGCATCGGGCATTAGTCCATGGAAGGTTAAAAACTAGAGGTAGATCACCCATCGTGGTGACTTGCTAAAATTGATTCAAAGTAGACTTCCCCTGAGTGACACCAATGAAAATGATTAAGCAAGGGTTTGAATGACCCTTCTCCCGATATTAGTTCGTGATTCTTTTAAGCGATACTTACAAAAGAACTTCTTGAAAGGGAAAAAGAACAAATTCTTGCCTTACTAAAGATCACCTCCCCACTATAAAGTAACAAAAGTGAGAGATAATCCATGAGTCCTCACAGAAAACTTTGATAATCCACCCCCCACCCCCCTTGCCTCCTTATACCCATGGGTCAGGGGTTACACATTAATGCTCATAATTATGACAGAGAGCCTTTCACTTTCTTGCCTGCACATTCACATCCATTTGTACATTAATTACCTAGTTAACCGTTATGTCTATCAGTGGCCTTAATGCATGTGCGGCGTTCCCCGCCCTCATGCTCGGGATTTTACATCGGCGGGCCGCTGATGCTTAAGGTGATGTGAAAAACCTATCATTCTACTTTACGGCTTGAGTCTCACGCTAATGGCCCGGGTTCAGCCTACCACTCATTCTTGTCGGATAGAGTGTCTTATCCAGATACTGCCTCGGCGTAATGTGGTATTCTTCATTCATAGAATGTGACTAGACTTATCACTGCACTCATGCGGTTGACTCATGTCAGGGGTGGTTTGTCTATACCCAGAGGTGATGAGCAAGGTGGTTGTCTCGGATGCCCAGATCTTCCCCCTGTTGATCTCGGGATCACTCTCCTGACTATCTTGATCATATTTGGGCCATCCATGAATGTTGGGTACTCACAAATGCCATGGTGAGCTTTATCCCATTCAACACAAACCATCGTGTGTACCATTAACTTAACTACATTAAATTTTGATGTTTAATTATTAAATGGTGGTATTAATAATAGGGATATGTAGTGGACCATAAAAATAAAATCTAACAAATTTAAACTAGTTAGAAATTTATGGATTTTTAATGTAATTAAATCTTTATATTGATGAATTAAACTAATTAAAACATGAATTTAAAATGTAAATAAAAATTTATTGACTTTTTAAATATATATTACACTTTTTTTTTCTTTCTATTTTCTTTTTCATATATTTTCCTGGTATTTCTTGGAACCAACCATAAGTTTAATTTGTTAAAATAACTTTTGAAATAGTTTTTGCATAAACCATAAGCATTTTAAGAGAGGGCATCGAGACATTTTGTCTTCATTAGATCCATCTAATATTCACACCTGAGTAAAACAGCACCGGATCTCACTTTCAGTGGCAGTGACCCGCTCTCCTGCAGTGTGAAAATAAGTGTGTGTTCTTTGGAGCACAATTCATTCTTTGGGACTACTTCTTGGGTGTTCGGACTTTAGTGTGGGCGTCAGAACTCCCACTATGTGATTGGCTTGATGGGCACGAGAGATATAAGATGCATGCAAACATACACAAACACACACAAAACTATTTTTACGTGGTTGGCGGTACATCCACTAGGCTATGCCTAGATACAATGAATTTCCCTTATAGATTCAAGGCTTACAATTAGTCTTATGTGATACGAGACTCCCTTTCTACACACGACCCTTCTTGAAGCCAAATTACTCATAGTGAAATACATAATGAACTCCCTTCATTCCCCTCTTAAAAGCATTACACACCCAGTAACCCATTACATTAATATAAAATGAAAATAAAGAACATCATCTTTCACCTGAGGTAAAAGGTTTTTGCGTGCAATACCTGGTAAAATATTGTAGTCACTCTCACTCTTCATCACGTTCGGACTTCGCTTGTTCTTCTTCAAGCTCTATTCCTGAAATTCGTGATGAGAACTTCCAATCCCTCAAAATTTATTGCCATTGATTGGTGTGGAAGCGCGATAAGGTTGGATCATTATCCTAATATGACTCAGATCATACATTATTTTCTATACTTGCCTTTAGTATCACGATGAAACTTGTTTAGTCAAGTATCCTCTTCGGAAAAAGAAATTTAATTTATTTCTAATTTTGATTTGATAGCTTAGAAGTTGGATCTTCCTCGATTTAATCTTTATCCTCTTGCCAAATTGATCCCAAGCTCATCAGTACCTTGCTCTACAAGTACCATGGCCTCGAGTTACGGACTCTACGTGCGTCCCATGTCGACTTTGTATGTCCGGACTTCTGAATTAGTCGTCCTTATGCCATAAGATTGCATAGTTTGACTACTTCACGGTCTACTAGGGACTTCACACATATTTCGTCAAATCTTCATGAAATTGGGGCTATGAGGTAGACATCTTGTAGAACCCGTGAAACTAAGGTAGCGTTTGTTTTTTTTACTTAATGCTGAATAGAACTTTTTTTGAGTTTAATACTGAATAGTACTTAATAGCATTAAGTATTAAGTCGTTTGTTTTTTAACATTTTTATCTGCATTAAGTTAAGTTGTTTGTTTTACAAACTAAAAATTAACATCTTAACGACAATATATTAAGAATTTTAACTACATATTTCAAATCTAAAGATATCACATTTGATGTCGATATTTAATATCTCATTTCATACCATGATAAAAGCTAAAATCCTGAAATCTTAATTAAATTAAAAATATAATAATTCAAATGCATATTCCTTATATATCTAAAGAAAAACATGAAAATTTAAGCACAAATTTTGAATATCTAAAACCATCATATTTGATACTAATATTTAACATCACATTTCACACCATGATAAAAGCTAAAACGACAAAATTTGTATTTTCTCGTATCTGTATGAATTCATATTTTGTTTGGGAGTTGAGTGAGAGGGATGAGGAACATGCCAACAGAGATAAATCATAAAACAAAAAAATAAAAAATAAAAAATAAAAAAAGCAGGAAAGAAAAGGGAAAAGAAAAAGTGAAGGCTGCCCAGCACATTTTTAGGGTGTTGCGAAATTTTGCCCGATCGCCGGTCAATCGAATCCTTCTTTCCCTATCTGTTCATCTCCGTCATCCTCTTCACCACCGCATGTGGGGTGCCATCAGCAATACGTAGATCCTGACCATTTCGAGCACTTCGCCGTAGCTCTCATCAAATCCACCATCCAGAAAATACCGCTGTCCTCATTCACCACAACCATGTCCTCCTTCATCGCGTTACGCGGCGTGCCGCTGGTCCCGGAACCTGGAAACTCGATCAGACCGCCCTCGGTTCTTTGCTGTTGCTCGATCCTTCTTTTCTGCTGGATCCGGAACTGGATATTCGAACCTCCACCGATTCGTCAACGGTGTTCCGGAGAGTGTCGAATTCTTCCCCTTTTTTTCTTTTTCTCATCAGGAAGACGGCGATGTGAGGAGATGAGAGGAGAGAAAAGTCTGTGGAAGAATGAATATGTGGAGGTTTTCGAAACAGGAAGAACTCAGAAGAGTTTTTCGATCAAAGGGATAATAGGAGGCAGCGTCGTGAGGGCTTCGATGGCTTACGAATGGAAAAAGCTAATTTTCTTTTTGTTTCAGCAATTTTTATAAAAAATTCAGTGTTAAGTGAGTAAAAAATAAAAAAACAAATGGTGAATCTTTGAAAGCAATTTAGCACTCGACATTCAGCGACTTAGCCTAAGATATGGAGAATCTCAAAAGCCCGACGCTACTAAACAAGACTTATAAAATAATTTATAGTAAAAAAACAGCTAAGTAATGCGTAAAACAATTTAACTTATTTTTAAGCATATTTCCCACTTTATCTTTTGTCTCAATTGTTTTACTTACCTCCACAACCTCTTTTCTTGCTTACCCCCATAGAAGACAATTATTACTCAACCTTATTAATCTTACATAATGTGAGGACAAATATACAAATTCATTGATTTAGAATAAATTTTAAAGTTAATTTTATCAAATAATCTTAATTAACAATTAAACTAAAAGTTAATTGTTAAGTTTTAAATCGACTACTCTTAGTTCCTCTCAATCCAACAAGTTGCTATCATCAAAGACAAGAAGCATATTATTTTAGTGCATAATTTGAGTAAATTTTCATTGGTTAATTAGTTGCACCGTAAATAAAGTACTAAACAATGCCAATTTTTTTTTAAATAATTGGATACAAAGGTATGGACAGAAGAATTATTATTTTAAATTTTATTTTGCTTTAAGTCGGCAAGAAAATATAATAATAATGAAAAAAAGAAAACACGAAGCAACCAGGACAGAAGAAACAGAAAAGAAAAACATATAGTCAGCCAGGCCCTTTTTAAAGGTTGCCCCAGAGAGTAACATGTGTTAGCTTTGGATTATAAGAGCTGGTAGAAGGGAAAGTGCATATTATAAGTAATACTACGGGCAGACATGCTATTGCATATATGACGAGATATGCAGTATGTTTCAATTCATCCACAACCAGGAAGAAGTGGCCCGCACAGAAGCATACCAGCATGGCTGCTAAGGACATAAAAAGCGTTGTCAAAGCCACCAACAGCTTTTGGGCAGAATCTCTCCGAAAAATCCTCCTGGTCATATCTAGATGTAGTATCGACAGAAACGCGTGACGGAGGTGATGGAAAAAGAAGAGCGACTAGAGATGGGGGTGCCAAAGACTTTAGCCTGGATGGCGCTCGAGGTTTGGTATCCCGCTGTCACCCTTCATGCCGCCCGGCACGGTTGCTGTTGTAGCGAAGGCCACTGTTGTCACCAACGTTGCCACTACCACGAGCATGGTTAAGTCGGCTAGCCATTTTCCTGCTTGTTTACTAACTCTTCGTGTGGCTCCTGAACACACTCCCTGGGTGTTTGTTTTGGTTGTTTCGATTCAGAAAGAAATCTCGTGGTACAGAAGCCTTGACGTGCTGCATGCCATGTAGGTGGGTAGTCAATTAATAATTCCCAAGTAAGTAATTATACCATTAATTTATATTTATCCTTGACTAGGGGTGCAATTGTGTGAGCATTCTAGGAGTTGAGCTCGGTAGCTTGATCGGAAAAACGTTTCAGACGCAGTGAATTTATATACATACCTTGTACCACTTGTCCTCCCATTGCATTTCCAGTGCAGCAAATGGAAAAAGAAGCGAAAATCACCAAAAGTGGCAGCAAGATGCAAAACGTTGTTGCCATTATTATCAACATCACGAAATGCAGCAGTATAAGCGGAGTTCCCGGCTAATTTCACAGTTGGGTTGCCTGTTTTTCAACAGCCAAATGCACTATATTCTTGTTGGCTGGATGCTTGTCCAGAATGGCAGTGGGGGAATACCTCTAGTCTCCATAGCAAATTTTGGTTATTCCATTCTCTTGGCTGCGAAGTATTAGTGTCTCATTCCTGCTGTCACATTTGTTTTCAAGCCAACAATTGCTGAGTAAATATTTGATCATTATAAAATTTGTTGGTAATACATTTGTTTTATATGTTTCTAGTCTTGATTGGGTCACCCCAGTCAAGTTCTAATAGGAGTGCTTAGTAAATACTCTAATGAACTACTAACAGACCACAGCTGATTAGAACTCAGCACTACCGGTAGGAAAAAGCTATACATCAAATTCTCTTTTTATTTTTCTCTCTCCATATTTTATGTAAAAGACAGTTCTTCTCTTAAATAATTCAAGAAAAGAATATTATAATTATTTTAAATAGTTAATGAATCAATACTTATCTAAATTATAAATGTAAATTTGACTTCATCTTTAATTTATTTTATTAAAAAAATCCTTTATCATACTAATTTTGTTTAAAATTTGAATGTAAAGAATATTAATGAAGAATATGTATTTTAGGCTTTATTATAATAAATAAAAAATTTAATTTATTATTAACTAAATCTTAATGCAAGTATTTTATTTTATCATAAATAGATTCTTTTACTATTTTATACTAATAGATAAATAAATAAATAGTATTTTAATAAATTTGATATTAATATAAATATCATGTCTAAATATTTATTCATGTAATAAATATTATTTATTTCATGCAATTAATCATGTGAATAAACTAAATTAATCACTTGAAATTTCTTTAAAAAAATCAATAACTAAATAAAACTTAATTTAGAACCTAAGATAATATTTGGTGCTGAAGGGAAAGAGGATAGAAAAAAATGAGCATTTGGGTTCCACATAAAGGTCCTAACATGGGAGGTATTTTTGGGTTTAAATGCGATATCTGTTCCACCACATATTTTAATAATTTAGGTGACTTTATTTCATTTCATGTGTAGCTTGTTTGATAAAGTTTGTTTCTATTTTCATAAATTTAGCCTTACTCATTCCATCCTAGGTATGATTCCCCATAAACATATTATAAAAATAAATTTTAGTTATTTTTACGATATTAACATGAGGTAATAAAAATAAATTTTAAATTTATTCCAACTATCAATGTATAAATAATATTTTTATTAATTTTGAATTTATGTGATTATAATTATATTCCTTATTGTTTTAAAATTTAAGTTCCTAATATAACAATACATTTTGCGACCTTAATTTCATATAAAGATCGAATTATTTGTATTGGTGAGTCGAACTTTGAAAGGATTCATTTGTTCATTCCAAGTTAAAACTAATGATGAAAATGTGGATTAAAAGCAATTAAAAAAACACTATGAATAAGAATGTTTTTTTTTTCCTTCTATTTTTCTTTTACCTTTCCATATAGTTAACCAAAGAAGGGAAAATGAATTCCACTGTATTTTTAAGTTGAGTTTTCATACCTTATTTTTAATTTCAGTTTTATCCATTTTAGATGATCCTAGTATTGTTTAGAAATAGTCATGAGGCTGGCTCAAGTAGATGTAAAAAAAAAAAAAAAAGAAAGAAAATAATTGTAGGAATAAGATACAAGAATGAGCTTCACATACCTTGATTTCTCATAAAGTAATCTTTTGATCCTTTTGCCTTTGTGAGAAAGCAATGTCACGTTTTCTCTCTTCCAGCAGATGATAAAAGATACATGTCAACATACTTTTTGATCTTTTTGCCTCTTTGAAAGGGATGTCATGTTTTCTTTCTCTTCCACTCAGATTAATACATGTCAACATACTTTTTAGATTTTCTTAATTATTGCATGCTTAGAAACTTTTAGAATTAAAGGTTAATTAAACCAAGAAGAATAAGAATTAAAAGAAGGAAGAGGTTTACATACTTTGCTCTGTCTCCCACCAGTTCGGACAAACAATTATGAAAATCATCTGTTCGATTTCGCATTGATGAGTGGGCTTTTTGGGTTATAACATGAGCCTCATACTTATGAGGAGAGAAGAGAGTTTGTAGGCCGGTTTCATGATCTCTGTGACCATATGTTTCATAACTTCACTTGCTGTGGCTTCTCAGATGAACTTTATTAATCAGAACAACCATACTATATATAGAATGAGACGTACATTAACATACTTCCATACTATATATATATATATATATCCTCTATTATCGTTTTGGGTCATGTGACTTTTGCAAAGAGTTTACTCGGTTGAGAGGAGTCCATACTTATATAGTGGGATGTGACAGCATTATGTAGGTACAACATCTTTATTGTGTTCCATGGGATTGCAAGCCAAATGGACAAGCAACCTCCTCTGAGCCAAACGAATAGACTCCACATCGAGTGGGGATCGGCTCTAATACTATTCTAACGACCCGACCCAATCATGTAATATTGTCGCTTAGAGTCCGAGGGCCCTCTAGGCTTTATAACACCTCTATTCGTTGAAGGTCCATATTTATATATTATCAGAGAGTTTTTTCTTTATCCTATGAACATATATATATATATATATATATATATGGTAGTGGAAACCCCGATTAGGATGGCAAGTGGGGCTGCGAACCTTACCCGAATCCACATAGAACGACATTCAGCGATCTAGATATAAATTTGATGATCATACCTTCTCATTAAATGAATCGCACTTTTACATTTGAAAACCAATTTCATTTGCCCAATAGAATAGATGTTTTAAGACGTAATAGTTGTACTATCAAGTAGTACTTAATTTTAAATTTATTTAGAATTAAGTATAGAAGAAAAATATAAATAAATAAATAAGCAAATGGCACCTAAAGTAACATTAAGGTTGAAAAATATAAAGAAATATTTTTTTATCATATTTCATTGTCAATGAAAATTTAGAAAGAAAATTTAGTATTATAAATTAGTTAAAAAATTTTTACATAATTTTAACATTAAATCTTATATTGATGATTTAAGAAAAAATTATATTATATTAAAGTGACAAATAAAACAATTCATGGGTTTTATTTTATTTTATTTTCAGTTTATATTGTATTATAATCCTTTAGGGATAAAAAAAAGTAACAAGTTTGTCATGTTTTTTTCAAAATATTCAAATTTTGCACATCACCTCAAGTAACAAATAAATAACCATACCTGTACAAAGTTGTACTCAAGTATATGAATATTACCACATAATCCTTATTACTTTAAAACATGGTTACTTGTTTAAAGGGTATTCATACTCATACAGTACCAAGAACTTTCTCCACTATTTTGATATGGGATTGGATACCTTGGTTTAAGTAATTTTTTAAAGTGAAATACCATTTTAAACTCAAAATTATTTTTTAAAAGAATTTATGGCTATAAAAGATAAATATAGCTTAATAATATAAAGTCAAAGAAAATATTACTTTTGTAGAAGTTTACTTCTTTTATTCAAAGCGTCATTTTGTATGTGATAAAACTTTTCGTTGAGTTTGGTTATTTGAAAATATTAGGGAAGTTAAAAATATCTAAAATTCATTTTTCTATGTTTAGATGATATGAACAATATAGCGGGAAAATATAAAAACAAATGTTAAAGAAAATTTTATAATATTTTCCTCATTAACTATTTAAAAATTAATTATGATAATAAGAAAGAAAGGAAAGAGAAAAAAAAATTGAATTTCTTATATTTTACATTCCATATATATATATATATATGCAATATCTAGAATGCATGATGTTGGAGATTGAAGTTGGCTTATTCTTGATAAAATCTTGTTCAAATCAAGGATTCATTGCATTATTCAAAGGTCATGCCATATTCTAGTCACTTGAGCTATTTGAACGAGGTGTCATGTCACATGGCTTGTCACGTGAGCTGTTCAAACAAGAGTTAGAATGAGAGTATTACTCTACTATGAGGACGATTATATATATATATATATATATATATATATATATATATATATATATATATATATATATATATATATATATAATGACTTATTCTTTCATAAGTTTTAATTCTCATATTAATTTATACTTTTAACACATATATAGTTACCTGAGTGAAATGTACTTTTCCATCTTCAAGGTCTTCTAGATTAATAGTCTTATTGACTTCCATATGCTTCCCAGATGTTGGCAAAATTCTCTCTATTTATTACTGAAACTGCTTAACATAGATATTGTGACAACGTTCATGATCATGAACAAGAGATGAAAATTTGCGTGAAAATGGGCATGAGACAAGCAATATGAAATGAGTGACAAATAAACGCGCCTCCTTTTAGGGTTGAAATATTCAATAAATACTCAATAGTATGTTGTATAACAAAGTACTGTAAATTGCAATTCAATCCGCAGAAGATCATAAGCACAGATTCCTTGTTACAATATTACAGACTTTAAGGGGCTACGTTTGGTTTCTAGAAAATATTAGGAAAAAATATATAGGAAAAATCGAAAAAGAGAAAGAAAAAAGCAAAGAAAGGAATATAAAAATTTTCTCTTACTGAAAAATTTTGAAGAAAAAAAATAATCTATTTTTATATTTTCCTTTTCCCAAACTTAACATTTTTAAAGAGACCATTTAAGAAAGATGTTAGAAAATAATTTCATAACGTCATTTTCTTTCTTTTGCATTTTCAAGAAGCAAATGAGAATATGAATTAAAAGTGAATATCATAGTTCAATCTTCATAGTGAAAAGAAAAAAAAGTTCAATATTTTAAAGAAGCATATCATAACAATATTATTAATAATAATAATAAATTGATCTGTATAAATAATCCATCATTAGACACAATCAATAGTACACCCCTATCATATTATTAAAAGATACATTTCCTTTTGAAATTATGAAATAAATGTAAATTTCATGTGCAATATATCATTCTACAAGTTATCTCCTGTATTAAAAAAGTGAAACTAATTTATAAACAAATATATATATATATATATATATATATATATTGTTAGATCTTCCTTATCATAATATTCAGACAAAAATAAACAGCTGTGCTTCCAATAGTAGCAGATCCTATTGTTAAAGCTAATGTGGCACAAGTTATTGCATCATCTTTGTGTAACACAACACTTATTCGATAAATCCAGTTTTGAGCTTAACAATATTTCACGAGATGAATACAAGGAAATGAGGTAATGTTGAGCAATATGGATATCAAATCGGAAAGATTGGATCACCTTTAGTGAGTTTCTATGAGACAAAATATTTCATTATGATATTGCTGAAATGAAATTAGGAACTGATGATAAAATCAAATATTTGGTAGAATATTTATAGAAAGATAAAATCTAGATAATAAGGAGATATTGCAACGATTAAGGAACCTTTCATAAACATGGGTTAAAGAACGTCTTGCAAATCAAGGAGAATATCAAAGAGATATTGAAGGAAGAGAGAGAATAAAAGGGACTAGGGATATGTTTCATGTTATCCTCAGGACCACTAGACTGAGTTGAGAGTCAGAGGTGAGTTTCATGGCATTAGAATATTGTTCTTATGTTATGTATGCATGAGTTTCTATGGGGAGAATTTGGGCATGTGGGTGTTTAGATGGCGTATTTGGGGGGTGAGAGGATCTCATTCTATGTTTCACTAAGAGAAAATTAGGCGAAAGCGAGTGTTGGAGGAAAGGGGATTCTTGTCTCATGTAACACCAAAGTAACCTAATTGATATATAGTGGAATATTTTGCATTTAGGCACCTTCGAGGAATGCGGGTTGGTTGAACCATGTCACCAATCTCTGTGTCCTCCTATATGTATGTGACTTGTGCATTTTTTAATTACATTATACATGCAGAAATTAAGTGCGTATCAGCGTTTAATATAATATAGTTGGTTCTTGACACTATGGCGATATCACCATTTGCGACAATCTCTTGAATCACTATCATAACAAATAGTTTTCATACCATATGTATATATATATATATATATATATATATATATATATATATTTAAAATGTCATCACCTAAGTCTACTGTAATTTTTGTATCTCCTAGGTTATTTATTGGTAAAAAATATAAAGAAAATGAAAAAATATTTAAAAATATATTTTTCATGTTTAATTTTCTTATAAAAATTCTAAAGAAAATCAAATATAATAAAAATTAATTAGTAATTTTTTCTTCTTAATCTATTAAGTTTGAAATTGATGAGTTAAAATAAATGGTATAAATTAGTATAAAATAAAGAATAATTTCTCCTTTTAACTCATTTTTTCCCTTGCATTTTTGGCTCAACCTTAAAGTAAACCTGGCCAAATGTTGGGTATAGAAAAATTACACCTTTCACCTACTCTGGTATTGTAATCATTTTCTTCAGCATTTTGAGCAACGTTGAAAAAAATTGGATACTTTTTCTTGTTGTTGTCTCAGAAATTTATCAGACACTCTTTTCTTTCGATAGTTGGCATAGTATAGGGGTTATTTATCATCAGTGGTTTCTTTACATGTAAACCTTGCAATTATACAGTGTAAAATCTCAAGTACTATAGAATATATGTGTGCCATCTCCCCAAAAATAAATTTTATGGTGCATGATGATGATTATTAAGGGAGGCTTACAAAAGTGAGAAATAAATCTGCTGAATGGGCTGAGATGATGAGTATTTGTGAACACAGCTGGTTTACTTGCCAGGACATGGAGCGGGGTGTAGCCATTCCCGTTGACTGAATAGATAAGTTTGCGATACTTTAAAATGATATCATATGCCAAATCTGCAAGCCAAACACAACACTTCATTATGCAATACAATACAACACAAGGATATATGGTATGGAAACCAAAAAATTAATATTGAAACTGTTGGAAAACCTCGTGGATCATTCTTATCCATTGGTATTTATTAATAGACCATCTAAAAGTTTAAACTTATTTCATTTGAATTTAATATGAGCTGTCAAGATTTTTAACACTCTTTCCTCATATGCGTACTATGCACGTGCGTGGAGAGTCAAACAAACCAAACAATATACTATGTGGACTTTCAAATCAATTACGGAGAAGTCTTGAACTCAAAGTCTCATAGACTTGGCTTTGTCTGTATTAAATTACCAGCTCTCTAAAGTTTAGCAGCGTAGGATTTTGATTTAACCTGAATATCGTGTTTAGCGGTATCGTATTGTTCACTTTGACCAATTGTTGGGAACCTTATGGATCTTTCTCTATCCCACATGCGTGTGATATTGTTCACTTTGGACTCAACTCCTCGTGATTTTTGTTTGGGTTTCTCACTACAAAAGCGCCGTCTGCGTCGGATATTGTTAAGTATTTATAGACTCATAGCCTTTCCATTCCTAATCCCAGTTGGAATATGGGTGCATGCACAACCAAAAGATAAGGAAAGGAGTATGAAGGCATTAAGTAGTGTAGTAGTACTAACC